>CALSBZ010000600.1:193793-208041 GCA_943591055.1 Gobionotothen gibberifrons
CACACACACACACACACACACACACACACACACACACACACACACACCACGGTCAGTCAGATAGTCCAGGCATTTTATCGGGGTTGTGGTCACTGGTCATACGACACTAACCATCAGAGCACATGGTTAAAGTACAGTGCACAGTTTAGCTTTGTGTTCACACATAAATGAGGAGTATTGATGCTCGATGAAACATTTTCTAAGAGAGGCGTCACTGCTCATCACAAGTGAATCAATGCTCAGCCTGGTGCTGCTGGAACCAGCTGATCGTACAAAGACAGCGCTGAGTCACAACCACACATCATTCCTGCCTCAACACGTTTGAAATCATCCAGTTTGAAGGGATAGAACAGGTTGTAAACAATCCTTCATGTGGAGCAGGGAGACCTCGAGGAACACTTGTGACTGAAGCCATTCCATTATTGGTTGAAATGTAATCAAGTATTAAGTTAAATAGTAACTTAAGAGTGTTTTGATTTTGTATCGCTTTGTACTTCTAATCCACTACATTTCAGAGGGAATCAATATTATATATTATACTTTTTACTTGAGGATTTCATTAAAACATTAAGTAAGAGGACGTTTTATGCTCATTTTCAGGTTCATATTTGTATGTTGTGCCTCGACTGTGACATGTTTACATTAATGTTCAAACATCTCTTTATTTTTCTCATACTGCCTGTGTTGCAACACCTCTTTTCACCCTCCGTCTGAAACCAGAGCCCAGTCTGCTCTGATTGGTCAACTGCGTTGCATGCACAAAAACCTATATAGCACACTAGAGGAAAGGGAAAACTCTAAAAACCATAGTAGTTTTTTCATTTATTTAAAATATAGTAGATTTGAAGTATAAAGTAGCAGAAAATGGAAATAATCAAGTAAAATATAATATTTAAGTACAGTACTCCAGGAAATTTCATTTGATATACTGTGACAAATATAAAATATGTATTTTATATTGAATTGTTTAAACAGTCTTTGAGAAAGAATGGGCTTCTTAATTAAGCGTCATTTTAGGCAGGAAATCCTAAAAGGGACTGCTTCAGTTTGGTAAGAATTCACTGAAAACGGCATCAACATGAGTATTTGTAAATGTTGACTCAGCATTTTGTAGGCTAGAGAACTGCACAGGTAGTCTACCCACAGGGACCCTAAACACATGAACCTGTCTGTAAGAGCATATAACACACACAGGTTTAATTGACTGCCCCCCCCCCCCTCTCCCTGTAGCCTAATTTTCCATCATAAACTTCCCTCTTTTCTCGTTGGCTTGCGTTGGAGCAGCATGCCCTGGTTCACTGATCCCCCGGGGGTATCCCATGATGGCTTGAGGCCACAAGGACCCAGCAAGGAGGAGGGGGGGGCTTGTCTTTAAAACGGCTCATTGGCAGACTTCTACACGCTTTTTGTTCACAACCTTTTTGAGTGACAATACGTTCTCCACTGCAGTAGCAGATTCTGTATTTCTGTCATGAATCATTTGAAACTGGCTCTGTTTTTGATGAGTCATGCTCCATCAATAACTGGTGCTCATCAAATTGCGACCCAGGGTTTGGAGTGTAGCTGAATTCTTATTTGAGCTCCCTGTGTTTCTTTGGTCCCTGGTAACTTGCTATAAATGGAGCACTGCAGACGAACACTTGCTTCTAATTTCCTTTGTTTTTGATTATCACACATGTTGCTGTATGGAAGTGCTCGTCTGGTTCATTTCTGCAAGTTTGTAGATTTCAGAGACTTGTGTATTGGGTCGAAATCATGTTGTCAAACATGACACAGCCGCTGATCTTGTTTTATAGCTAATAGAGTGGTGCAGGGATGATGTATTTACAAGGAAATAAGCTGCGCTCGGGTCCCCTCAACAAAAAGGCAATGGGATTTCTCCGTAGGATTTTGGAAAATAGCCCGAAATAAGGTCTGTGGAAAACGAACCTGTTTGATAAATGCACGTTTTGTTCAGCTGAATAATATCCACATGTCTACCCTACTTTTATAATTTTATAATCAGAAATCTAATCACCAGAAGCAAAATGCTAACGTTATGCTAAACGAACTACAACAGGGTCGCTGCTTCAACGTCACGCCAACTTAAGATCCATATTCAAAAATACAGATTCAAAATTGTACAAGTTGAAGCTTTTGTTTTAACAGTTTGCAGGAGGCAGGTACTTGCTTTCAAGCAGAACAGGGGCAAACTAACTTGGCGGGAGTGTTCAGTGTAATGACGTACAACGGCCTCGACAACTTCTGTAGTCCTATTCAGCCACTTGTTAACAACCATTGTTTTTCAGACATGTAAACTCTTCAAAAATCACCAGTGGGGTCACTGCTTATGTATTTAATGTCGTAGAACAAAACTTGATCCGTCTCTTCAATTTGTGTCAAACGCAGACCTTATTTCCAGCTATTTTCCAAAATCCTATGGAGAAATCCCATCGACTCTGAGACAAGGGAAAATGCTAACTCACTTCCGGGTCTTGGGACTCGTCACTGCACCACTCTATTGGGTTGATGTCACATCTAGTCAATGTTTCTGATTGTGTTGTAGACTTCTATATAATTGAAAAATTCATTTTATAGACCGTCAAATGAGATGACATTAATTCAAACCTCATAAGTATTTTGCTGTCAAACTCTGTATATATTTAAAGCACTTTTTGTCATACTTTGTATAATCACGGTGCTTGCCAATCCACATTTTGAAGTTGCATGTAATTTGTCCCAGGTTGTTGACATGGAGTCTGTTTTTAGTTCTGAACTGAGCTCTTGGCAGACGTCTGGACTCAAACTCGATGACATGAACGAGATGATTCCCACTTCTGGATCCTCTATTTGGGACTGTTGTGTAGACAGTGATGTGGCACACAGATGCCTTTGTTTGCCAATGCTGAAGTGCACACTCTTCAGAAAACACTCCTTTTTGTCCACACTCAACTGAGAGTTTTCCTCTTGTCAGTATTAGGGCTACAACTCACTGTTATTTTCATTGATGAGATTCTGGCAATTGCTTTCTTGATTTAATAGTCGTATCAGAAACTACTGAAAAAGGAAAATCCTATTGGTCGAAAAACATCTTACAGTTGCAGTAATCTACTCTGCTTCTTCTTCTAATTTCATTTTTTTTACTCATTTGTTTTACATCAGGTTACAAACAGGCCTAAAATATACACAGGTACACATGAACAAACACAGCCACGGGTCGCCCAATGGTTCGGTACCTGGTACCAGGAGGTGAACCGGCACCTCTCCAGCTACCAAAATAACTGTACTTGATCCAATTGGGGCTTGAACCGGCGACCCTTCAGTTCCCAAACAATAACCTATACCTTCTGTCCACACAGGTAACTCCACATCTGTGAAGGCGGCCTGCTACATCCTGATTAGCGTTGGGGCCTTCTCCATGCTCATGGGCTTCCTCGGCTGCCTGGGGGCCATTTACGAGATCCGCTGTCTGCTCGGCCTGGTGAGTGACACTTCTACACATGTCTGAATGTATGTACGCTCTGATCATTTAAACATGATGATGAGTAAGACAGGCGATGTGCTAGTGGAAGATTTATTGTGTAAGTAGTTGGACTAACTTCTCCTAAAGGACCAAAAACAGCTCTCTGCCTAACTTCATGAGTTTTCAAGTATTCCAGCGGGCTTTCAAAATAAAAGCCCCAGAAAGAATCTTAATCCTAACAGGAAGCTCAAGATTAGTTTTTATTCCAAATAAAAGCCCGAACAAGTATCTTAATCTTGTTGCCAGGCTTCAATATGCATGCACACACACACCACTTTCAAGTTGGTACATTTATAGTTGGTTTGTTGCAAGTAAGATCTCTTTTTTTTAAAGGTTTTACGGGGCTCCTGCTGCGCCAACATGTTTTACCACTCAGATGTTTCACATGAGTTTACCATCTGCTGTCTCTCCGCAGTACTTCACCTGCCTCCTGCTGATCGTCATCGCTCAGGTAGCAGCAGGCGCCCTCATCTACTTCCAGAAGGAGACGGTGAGCGATGTCACTTCCTCTTCCTCTGTCCTAGATTTCATTGAGTGGTGCAGTGATGACGTATTTTTGAAGGCCAACCCTGAAGTTAGCATCCCAAGTGCTACCACGCCAAAATAGCAATTGCATTTTTCAAATGGATTTTGCGACGTGCAACACCGAAGCCGCCCCGCTACCCGCACGTATTGCCAATTAGTTCCGCAAACCGACCCGACCCGTCAGCACAGGATCCGCAAACCGACCCGAACCCGCATATCCTATGAGCAGTGAAGACATGCAATTATTAACACACGCAGTTGCTTATTTGGCTCAAAGAGCGTGGGATGTTAATAATTTCATAATACGACCTGGTTCTTTTCTCTATCTAGGATGACACCAAAAGCCTCCCAGTCGTTGGATTTCGCTCTTGAGGAAGAGTTATTGACAAAGCTGTATTCTTCTTAAGAGAGCTTCGCCTTCACCTCAGCCGTTTAGAATGTGGCGCGCTCAGCAGCAGATTGATGTGGTGCAGAGGTTATGATTATGGGCGGTCCTGCGGGGGAGAGGTCTGAGGATTTATTATTTGAATATATTTATTATGCAACACCCGCGGGTACCCGACCCGATGCAGGACTCTGGCTCAGTGGCAAACACACGTCTATGATACTTGAACGCTTTGTGATTTCTGTAAATGCAATCGGCAGAAGTAAAAATCTAACGTAACTGTCGCATGCCTTCATGTCACCACTGCTAAGCTAAAGGTGGCAAATGATCGACGTGATGTTTAGTAATCTCTTTTAGTCTTAAAGTTTTGCACATTCACAAGTCGGGTATTTGCTGACATACTTTATGTTGTACAACATAACGTGAAAATCGGTTAAGATTTGTCAACCACAGACCTTATTTTGGGCATATAGCTACAACCTCAAACAAAAGTGCAAAACAGGAAGTGGTAAAATGCCAAATCATTTATAGTAGTCTAGTTTTTTACGACTCATTCCTGCACCACTATGACAGCTTCATGGGAGTTTCCCCCTTGTTTTTCTTTTGTTAGTTGAGGTGATTCTGACTAGTGGAATGAGAAGGGTTGCAGCACACTTATCAGAATCAGAGACGGGTTTATTGCCAGGTAGGTTCACACATACGAGGAATTTGACTTGATGTCATGGTGCATACATAAAATATAAAACGCAAAATGTTTAAGGACACTGTAATAAAATATAGTTAAATGGCAATAAAATAAAGCAGTAATTTACAGTGAAATAGAGTGCAGTGAATTATAGAATATAGAGTATGAAATAAGAATATGTGCAGTAAGCAGTATTTGAGCATTGTGTGCATTACGGCCCCTACACACGGCGGCGGGCGTTGACGCTTCAACGCTTCTGCCCATTCACTTTGAATGGGGTGACGTCACGATTCGCCGAACTGCATTGCGGGAGCAAAGCGTAGCTTCTCTCGCGTTGCTCGCTTAAAAAGTTGCAGCCGATCACCTTCTCTGCAGAGCGGAGATAACACACCTTCATCTTCTTATTATGTGTCCACACCCACGATGTGTCATAACAAGCAGAACTATGTGTGTCACTTAAAAACAACACATGCTGTGATTAGAAATGTATTCTACACCTCCTACAAATATTCAGCTATAACTGAGAGTGACATGTGGTCATGGGACACCAGACAACTTGAATTGAAACTGATCCCTTTGTGTTACGTCGCCCTCTGGTGAAGCCTCTGAGAAATTGTACAGATGAACAGAAAGAGCAGAAAAGGGATTAATGTAACTTTTGAATTTAAATGCGTTTTACGTGTGTTGGCCTCGTTATTTTTGCTTTTGTAACTTAATAATACCATAATCATTTCTAAGTAAAACCTTTTATATGTTTGCTGATGAGTTCTCGATCACATTTGACCCAGTTGGATGATGTCCAAAGAAGAAGCAGTTCATAACATGTTTATCTGCAGAGATTATTTTTCCAGGCCAAACAACATTTATCTGCCTCTTAAAGAGTTCTGTTGGCTTCAGTTTGGGACATGCTGCACTTGATCTTTTATCAACAATAACCAGGGCAGTTTTAGAATAAAGATATATTTTCATGAAAAGAGAATTCATGATTTATCATGGATGACTTTAATGTGTCTGTAAACATCTTATCAGAATACTTATTTTAAGGGTCTTGAATATGATATCTCTTTACAGAAACATAATCCAACTAATCAGTCAGGTTTGTGAAGACACTGAAACAACAGCTTCAAAAACAAGAATGCATGAGAAAAAGTTAAAAACAAACACTAAAAAGTGAACCCTAACCAATGCATGTAGAAGCAGAGTAATGCATTTCAGCCCTCCTTTACCTTCCAATGTGGTAGTGTGAGGAGTATTTCTGATGGCCTTCATCTTCTCTCATAACCAATAGATGACGTGTGTATTTAGTCAACTCTTCCATCTTGGGCAGAAACTTACCCAGATAAACTTGTAGCTAAATCAACACTCAAGAACGACTATGTAAATATGACTGACGGAGATAATCTGTTGGTGTTCGAGTCTAACTGACACGATGGGCCTGGGCCATGAAATAATGTTTAACCTGTGGTCCTTTGTAAATAGTTTAGTACATTCATTGTATAGAGCAGCACTGTAATAGCAAGAGGTTTTTGTGCACACTTTTTCTCTGCTCACTACTTCAGACTTAGATGTTTAAATGGACAGTAATTAACTCTAATGCAAAACATCTGTTTCCCTGAGACAAGACTTTATGCTGGGCTCATATCATACAAATTACCATAATTACCAGTTTCAACTCATAAGTGCCGTTTATGTCAACATCCAGGTTGTAATTACAATCGTGATACTCAGATCTATCTAATAGCTTTAACAAGTGCTTAAAATGTAAAATAATGTTTTTGTAACTTCACATCAAATACAAATATCCTCATCATGTGGCAGCTGTGCTGTGTACATTTTAATTAAATTCTTCATTCATTCTCATAGTTGTTGTTTTTTTACTCCCAACTGTGCCTGGTGCGTATTGTGATTGAGAAGGCTCTATGAACGTTTTTTTGTGAAATATGATTCAAACTGTTCGATTTACGCCAGCTGGGCAGGGTCTTTATAGTTTCTCCCCCACACATATGGAAACCTAAAATAATGATGTGCACATTTATGATTCGAAAGCTGCAAGAAAATCTCAGAAGCTTGCTGATACAAATTTCCAGAGGCATAAATCATCTGACTCCAATACAAATGCTACAAAAAGGAGGAATTTGGTTATTGGGAGTGCAGGCTCCTCTGTTTATTGTATCTGAACGTTTGTTGGAAGCGTTTTTCAGCCATTTTGCTTTTTCTGCCAAAAAGAATCCCAGGCAAAACCTCCACTTGAAAAAAAAAAAGAGTATATCTGCTTTTTCAGCATGTGTTCGCTGGAGACCTTGAGTGTCTCAACATTCTTGGATTAGAGATTTAATCAACAATTACTCTCAGATTTTCTGTGTCTGGTGTGCAGCGATTTGGATAATGTGATACATTTAAAGGTGCTGCTGTATTTGGCTTCTGATTGAAATGTTTCTGTATATCCTAAAGATTCAGATTTCACAGATCTGGATGTCAAATTCTTTACCACAAGAATTCAAAGTTTATGTTTGAGCTACCAAATCAAGACAAGCAAATAAAATCGGATTGTTGAGAAACACAAGTCAAACAAGAATCTGATCTATAAGCCATTTTAGTATTGTTAAACACCCAGAACATTCCCTCTTTGTTAAGTAATGCTGCTGTTTTTGTTAAAATGACTTAAACCTAAAATACAGTAACTAAGAACTATTGATTTTCCTTTTTTTTTTTAAGAATCAAACAAGAAAGTTGATAGCACTCATGTTTATGTTAAATATGAAGCTACAGCCAGTGCTGGTTATGCTAAGCTAGCTAGCTGCAAGATGTAGCTTCATATTTAACAGGAAGACATGAAAGTGATATCTTAATGTCTAACTCTGAGTGGGAGATCGATACCACTTGTGTTTTCTACAGTAAATATAAAAGCTTGGCTCTTTCAAATAAATTGTTTTACATACAGATTAAACAAACAAGATATAAATAAAATAAAATCACTGTACACAAATATACACTGTTTCCACAACCCATGTTAATATATTAGTAGTAGATCAAATATGTAGATAGATATGTCACTATATGTACAGATATCCATTTTCACTTTTCACTTTAACTCATTTCGTACTTCATCATTTAGATGACCAAATATGTATATATGCTGACAGTTATTTTACTCTTATTTTTACTATGTCTCCTATTTCATAGTCTTTTATTATTATTATTATTATTATCATTTTAATTTTTTTTCTTGATTTTATTAATCTGTGTGAATCTGTGCTGTCCTGTTTTTCACTCTTACCCTGTTGCTGCTTATACAACTGAATTTCCCCACGGGGATTAATAAAGGTCCATTTTATCTTATAATCATCAGAGACTGCACCGACCCCCCCACTTTCAAAACACTGACCAAAACACATCTCTTCAGACTGGCTTTTAATTTGTGAATTATGTTGTGTTGCTGTTTTAATATTTATTTATTTTCTTTTAATTCTATTTTATCATGTTTTATCAAACCACTGTAAAGCGTCTTTGAGCACCTGAAAAAGCGCTTTGAAATTAAATGTATTATTATTATAACATGTTGAGCTTTAAAGGTGCTTGAAAGCAGGTTTTGTTACCTTTGGAGACAGCCATGTTAACTGTTTGGCTATGTACTGTAAACTAGCTTGCCGCAAGATGTAGCTCCATTTTTAACAGAAAGACATGAGAGTTGAATCTATCTTATGTCTTGCTCTCAGTATGTTTAAGTAAGTAAAGTTTATTTATAAAGCGCTTTTCACAGACAGTCACAAAGTGCTTGACAAAACAATAAAACATCCATTAGGAGGTGTACAATGATCAATGACCCACATGTTTACAGTGGGAACAATGTATTTATTTACTTTAACTCAACATTTATTTATATTTTAATCACACATTTTGCAAGTCTTCACCCCTCTTTTATGCTATAATATGCATTTTATAGTGATGTTGGACTTACCAGGGAACTCCAGAAGTTTCACTTTTTTCTGAAGATCTTTTTTCAGAATATTCATGACCTGCAGCTACAGGATAAATTGTTTGATTTTATTCTATCATAAAACAAGCATCACTATCGAACAGTCCAAATAACTAGGGGGAAAAAACAAGACAGAAATATATAATGAAACGAACTAAAAACGGTGAATAGCAAACAAAAAAAAAGCAAAGTATTTTGCTTGAGATCAAGCATGCTCAAGCTGATTTTTGCCTCTTCACATTGCTGAATCTATACTTTGCATCAAAATACGTTTATTTTATGAACATAATTGTTTCGTTTCAGTTAAATGAAGAGATGTTAAAGGTCGTGGCCCAGGTGCTGAAGAACTACTCTGGCAACAACTCGACCACGGAGCAGGCCTGGGACTTCATCCAGAGGAATGTGAGTTGAAAAACTGATCCAGGCTTCGATTCAAGATGCTCTTGTTGTCCTATAATCCTATCTCTTGTTGTCAAAAGTATTTTATATCATGACAGAGTAATACAAACTAAAGTACAGTACCTGTTATTCAAAGATATATCTGGATACACAGGCCTCAACTTACAATACATTTATGGATGAAAATGAATAATAATAAAAAAAGAATATCAAAAATGTTCTCTTAACTGCCACACACATACTGTAGCAAAAAAGGGAAAAAACACATTTGAACAGCAAAACCCATTAACTCTCATTATCTTTTACTACTGACCACAAAACTGCAGAATTCAGGTGACCTCTGAATAAGGCCACTTAAAGGATAAGTTCATTTTAAAATCTTATCATTGAAACATATTTTCCTTCACTTAATTTAATTGATCAATTAAAAAACTATAAACCTTCAAGTCATTAAGGGGTTGTAATACCGGTAATAATTGACTTGTGGCTAGTATGTTGGCTGAATTGTCTTGTATGACACAGGTGTTCAAAAACCTAATTTCTAAATAAAGTAACTAAAGCTGAGTAGAAATGGCATTAAAGGTACAGACCCAAGTAAAGGTATGATCAAAACAACATATATGAGCATTCTAGTTGACATTGTAAAACGACACAACTTTGATAAGTTTAAACAACAAAACGTATTGGTTGGTTTTAGAAAAAGATTGTCGTTTGGGTTGAAATAAGAAAGTGTGTTACCTATATAACTATGTGACATGGTACAACTAACATTGTACAGTAACTTACGTAAAACAACCTAATGTGTGCACTTTTAGTTTCTAAAGGAACACATTTCCTGGATGAAAGTATTGGGTTTGTCAGACCAAACCCTGAACCTTGTCATCTTCCGTATTCGTGGACTTTGACTGTCTTTATACGACGACAAATGACTTCCTCCTTTGCTCCAGTCATAACTACTTCAGCCACTAGAGGTCGTAATGAGCTGCATTCAATGACGACCTATAGGTCAAGTTTGTTGAGTAAGGACACCTTATAAGTGTATTTCTGTGTGTGTAGATGGACTGCTGTGGCTGGAGCAGCCGCCTGGACTGGAGCGAGAACGAGGTGATCGTCAACAGCTCCCAGCTGCTGTTTCCCTGCTCCTGCCAGAACATCTCGGCCTCCACCGGGAACTTCTCCGACAGCAGCTTCTGTGAGGCTCAGACGCCCGACTGGCCCGTATACGACACGGTAAACACGGTTTCTCTATTTCTAAAGGTTACATTAGTTTCCCGTTACTATTACATGGTTGTGTTCTTCGTGTATTCATTCTTCTGTCTTCTGATTACTCACCTTCAGGGTTGTGCTGCCAGCGTGGAGAGCTGGCTGCTCACCAACCTCGGGGTCGTTCTGGGTATCTGCCTTGGAGTGGCTCTGATTGAGGTACATTGTCATTGATACATTGTCATGGTCTTTCTATAAAGTTACACTAGGGGCACAAAGTCTTTAGGCTGATCTGAAAGCTCTCAGTACAACTCTGGCGGATAAAACAATCAATCAAGACAAAACGGAACAACCACACAGTGATGTGATTGCAGATATGTTCTTTTATTTCATGAATTAAAAAACAACGCTGTCTATTAAGTGCTTTAATGTAGTGACCACATAGTAAAGGCCCCCATACATCATGTCACAGTACAAACTGTGACAAACAGCATATTCATAGTGAGGCTGCAGCTTACTTTCAATCAAAAAGAGCCGTTCCAAACAAGTACGTGTTTTAAAGATAAACATTATTTATATTTTATGTTTTAGAGATAGAAAAGGTTTCGTAGACATGCAATATTTAAAGATGTGCACTCTTAAAATAAACATGTTTCATAGATAAAACATGTCTTAAAGATGAAAAAGGTTTTAATGAAGTATTGATCTATGTTTTTGTTTGACAGCTGGTGGGGATGATCTTGTCCATCTGCCTGTGCAGGAACATCCACACAGAGGACTACACCAAAGTGCCAAAGTACTAAAGCAGCTGACTGGAGGAAGCTAACTGGTGGAACAGAAAGAAAGAGAGGGAACCCTAAAATAATGCATTTTGTTCGCCATCTTGTATTTGGTGAAACATTTGTCCAAATGTAAAATAATTTTTGTTTTATACCTTGTTAGATTATTCTTCTCGTGAGCAACTTCCACCTTATTTTATTTCTGTGACTTTTTTTTTGTGCACTTTAGAGAGAGATGCTGAAAATGATTTTGATTACATTTATACAAACCTATATTTTATCAGGAACCTGTTGGTTCCGATTAAAGCGTCTCTGTAAATTATCGCTTCTTGATTTTAGTTTCCCCCAAAAATCTGAAGAGAAATCACGTTTTATCGTCTGTAGCGTAAGAAGCTAAGCTAACGTTAGCATGACAACTGATTTGAACAACTGGAAAAATCCTCTGTGTGAGGCATGTTTTTTTGTTTTTTATACACCACTGAGTTATTGTGAGATTTTTTTAGTCATTTGTATATAATTTTAGTCATACTTGTGTGAATTTCACTCAAAAAAAGTCTGTCAGTGTTTTATTTAGCAGCTGGTTTTTCAAAGTTGGCAGTTTTTTGTGTATTTCTTTTCTTAAATTTTGTCCTGGAAATAATAGAAATAATGTGGTACTAAAGAGGAATTTATGATACTTGTTTTGTGAAAGTATCACTCAGAGTTTACAATTGTCTTCGACAAGCAAAAACAAGATTTTCCTTTTTTAAGATAGCTTTAAGTTTATATTTGACCTAAAAATAGATCCAGTTTAAGGAGTGAAATGTTTCTTTTTAACTGTTTTTGAACTTAAATGTGGAAAGGGGATACAATTATTTAGGCAGAAGAAATATTTTTTGCGAAGATCCGTCTTGGAAATTTGTTTATACAGAAAAATCTTTTGAAATTCCTTTATGTAAACTTTTTCATTCTCATCCAAGATGTTGTGGTGTTTTTATAATGTACAAATCCAGTTCCTGGTTTCTTTTTATGTACAGTCAGTATGAAAAACAACCCATTAACCTTTATAATAGTTTCTTAGACGGAAAGGGTACGTATGTTTAACTAGAGGGACTTTTGGTAGCTTGATACGCAAGTGTGTACTCACAACATTCATCCTTTCATTTGACCAATAAACTGATTACAGTGGCTCGTTGTTTGTCTTTAATCCACTTTCTGAGGTCGTAAAGTGGCAATCATCAAAATTGTAGTATTTACGAATGAAATGACTGTATAGTGTAAAAATAAATTGTGTGTAGCCTTTAAAGGGCCCATGTCATGCTTTTCCGGTTAATACCCGTCCCCTTGTGTTATGTAGCTTTTTATGCATGTAAACGGTCTGCAGAGTCACAAACCCTCAAAGTACACCCTGTAGCGAGTAAAACTCTAACACAGAAAAGACGTGTCGATGCTGCCCCAGAACGCCTCGTTGGAGATTTTTGTTTTTCAAATTTTTTCTTCCGGGAACCGGATTTCTCAGCCTGAGACAGCGGGACACGGCGAGGCCGTTTAGTGGAGAGAGTGAATACACATACTATACAGAGATGCTGTATGAGAAACAATGTGAGTTTGGAAAATTGCACAATATAAATCTATTTTTAGTATACCTCAACAATGGAATTATGATCAGTAGAAATGGCCATGACATGGGACCTTTGATCTATAGACCATAGAAATAACCTGTAGTAGTTTTGAAAATGGGTGTAGTTCACCTTTAGTAGCCTGCCTGAAATCTACCAATCTTGGCAAAAAGCATTATGGCGTGATAACTTGACCCCAAATTCGATATATTTTAGTTTTTGTGGTATTAGTGTTTTTATTTCAATTGTATATGAATATTTTATGAACAATTAATTTGTTTCAAATAGCTTTTGTGTCATGTGACTCCTTAGACACAACTCTTTATTAGATTGTAATGCTTTTTTTGTTATACATTTGGACTTTATTAAAATTCAGCTTTTTTCAATTTGTAAATCTTGTTTTTTCTTGAATAGCTTCTGTGTCATGTGACCCAGTGGCTTGCATTGCATACCTACATTACAATAATAAGCCATACCTCTTTTTATTTTTATTTTGTTCCACCTTTTCTATTAATAAACAAACAATCCACACGAATAGTGGACACATACTTTTGGCAGTTCCTGTGCAAACCACCAGAGGGTAATGTCACTTTGCATAAAAACTGCACCACGTACAGAATAAGAGCGAAAGAAATGAGACAAAAGAATAACAGAGTGAGGAAGTCCTCGGAAATGTTGTTCATTTAGAGATGCATATGCCTACTAATAGTCATGGTCAGTTCCTTGCTTAGACAAGTTATGCAAAAGATGCTGCAGAAAGTGTGATTTGAGACATGTTTTAAACGCCCAATGTAGTTCTTTTAAATGAATACAGGACATAATATGCTCCAAACCTTTTTCAATAAAGCTTATTTTTATAAAGACGGGAATAGATTGTTTAAGTACAAGGAGAGCTTAATTATTCTATGTATAAAAAAACACATGTTTTATATATTTGATTTCATTCGGATTTCTGACATAATTCAAAACGCATTATAAACAGACAATTCCGCCTTGTTACAGATTATTAATAAAATGTGTATTATTCATAGGAGATAAATGTTTCCCTCATGTTTTATTTTATTTTGAAAGAAAACCTTTTAAAAAATAGTATTTCCCAAAAAACAGAAACAAACATTAAAATAAATTGTCCAATAACAAAGTGAAGCTACACACACACACACACACACACCACACACACACACACACACACACAC
>CALSBZ010000600.1:208141-224958 GCA_943591055.1 Gobionotothen gibberifrons
ACACACACACACACACACACACACACACACACACACACACTCCCACATTATTCCAACATTCAACTTCTAGCCCAGAGCAAGGAGTTCAGAAATCTTTTGCCAAAACTCAACATGTATCCTACACACAAATACACACACAACCTGTGCAAACAACTAAAGTTATGAAAGAAATACAGCAGTCAAAAGTGCCTTGGCCTATGCTGTCATCAGATCATGTGCACCAGCTTGTGTCCATGTACCTGTAATGAGATAATATATACTATAGTAAAGCCACTGTACCTGAGGGTGTAGAGAGCATATTGATGGATGGTTGATTGGTTGTTCCAGATGTGTTCTCTTCCCTGGAACATGTCTGTGACATGCTCAGGAAGTGACTAAATAAAGTTACACACACAACCACGCCAGACGTCCTTCAACGCAGACGGTAGAAACAACAGCTGACAGGAAACAGGTCCAGACCAGTGAGATCACCATCAGCCATGTTAAGCATAATGTGATTTCACCTCACAATGAGGGTCGTTGAATGCACAGAGAGGAAGTCATTAGTGGTGTGGATGTGAGTCTGTGTGGGGTCATTTGGATGAATCTCTGCTGGTGGTTCACCAACACTCAGGAAAAGTTCGGAGAGATATGTGGTTTTCACAGCAATAAACACTTGATGATCTTATAGAATATGATGTCATTGTAAAAAAAACTTATAGAAAAGTACCTCTTGGCAGTCAGCATTTTCCTAGTGGGCAATATAGTGGTGCAGGAATGTGTCCCAAAACCAGGAAATTAGTTAGCATTTACAACTTCCAATTCATTGTCCTCTCTCTTTTTTTTTTATTACAACTGAAATAGGGTCTGTGGTTATCACAAGTATAGAAGAGATTTTCACTTTTTTGTTTGACAGCATAAAATACTCCACTTGTGATTTTCCGAAGCCTCTATGTATCATAAAAACGTTGGTTGCTAACACGTGGCTGAATAACACTACTAAACGCTTTAGCTTAGCGGTGTTGACGAGCAGCAATGCAACCAGGATGTAGTTTGTTTATAGCCTAGTGTTAGCTCTTTACTTCTGGAGATTCCATTTACGCTACAGCTATTATAAAAGTGGTGTGGAGATTATCCTGGTGAACAAAAGTGTTGAATATCATAATCATAATCATGTTTGCCACTTATTTTCAGCAATGCTCCAAAAACCGCTCTATTTCACTAGATCTAAGGATCATATCTCTTAACTCTGTAAACAGACAGTTGTTACTGGACAATTAAATACACTGCCATAAACTAGTAGGGGTTATATCATTATTTTTTTAATCGTCTGTGCTATCAATGTTTTTTTTCCGTCGGTTGCATGTTTATGGGTTTGTATTCAGGTGTATTTCATTTGAAATGTATGCTTTAATATGTGCTGTAATTGGGCTTATATGATTTAGCTTAATGCCATCTACCTGCCAGAGACTTCAGTTGAAAATAAGCCTACATTTCTACATCTGGCACATTTACATTATGGTCTCAAGTAGGCCTACCCATGTTAATTAATGTGCTTTTGTCTCTTTTTAGATAAATAAATAAAACAAATATAATAAATTGCGGTGAATGGAACTACACATGTACACAGCAGTAAATCAAGTAATTAAATAAAGCATAACCTTCAACATCTAAAGCAGTAGAATGAAACAAACACAGCAGAAATATTAACCCAAAGACATCATATATAATAGTAAAACACGTTTTACATCACTAGGGATACTTTTCATACTCTAACTACATTGAGCTGACAACCCATACTTTTGCATAGGTGAGGTTTTGAATACACGTCATGTTTCTGACCACACAGCTAGAATAATTCAATTGAAGCGAAATCAGGAAATAGCTCTGTAAAAATGTATGCTTTAGTTTTAGAAATGGGTAAAACGTTTTTGTTTTCCTCATGATAAATACTTTGAATTGATGTTTCGAACAGGAGAGGATTTGATTTAGGTTGAAGCTTTATGGACTCATGGCAACAAAAATGTTTTGGAAAATCCTTTCGTATTGGCGGCTGCTACTGCTACATGTAGGTTGTTTTTTGATGGATTGGCCCTTGAAGTGCTGCATGAATCATTTTTTCGTGTCCTTCGGGCTTTAAGCTCGACACTCTGCTGCTCCTGGTGCCATGTCCATGAGGGTGATGTAGCATGGAGGACCTCACCTGGAGTTATTGACATAGCTGTAAAAGGTCCAAAGGGTCTCCAAGGTGTCTTTCCCTGCAGCAGAGTGTTTGTTATTCTGTATGTGCTGAGTCTTCCTCCTCCTCCTCCTCCTCCTGCAGCATCAGAACCAGAGGATTCATCCGCATGACAGGGAAGGTTTGGGATTCTGTTTGCCTACTGCATCTTTAATGACGCCCTTAATATCTGGAGTGAAATGATGCAATGAGCTCATTTTGTCATTAAGGTGGTTGCTAATGTGTTTTTCCATCTCGTTAACCTAATCAAGAAGTCAAGCTTCACTTCCCTCCCTCGGTGTGAAACATCAACACAAAAAGAGTTCAACGTTCCATTGCAGGGTTTCGATGGTGTTTTCCTCCAAATATCCTTTTATGTTTGTGTCTGATCATTTTATTGGGTTTTTCTGTTGCATCATTAGAGTGGGCACTGAGTGGGTGAGAAACACAAAATATGGACTGTAAACACTTTCATGTTATAAGCTTAACACAAATCTAAATGTTGTTAATAAAATATGCTTCCCCATTAATGTAACACCAAAAACTGACCTACAGTAAGAGCATTGGACCGGTGTTATCAGTGGTAATCAGCTTTGGTAGAATGTAACCAAGTACATACTCAAACACTGTACTCCAGTAGGACATGTGAGGAACTTGCACTTCATTTGAATATATTCACATTATTGCAATTTACTTCTACATTTTGTAGCCAAATGTTGAAATGTGTACTACATTTCACAGCATTTGTTACTAGCTACTTTGCAGAGCTAAGTTATCACTACAAAATATAATCCAACCAATACATTATAATAGATTTGACTACCCAGCAGTTTATAAAGTAATTACAATGAGCTCAAATTATAATCAAGTAATCTAATTATTCAAAATAAGTATTTTTACTTCTTGTACTTTGATAGTGGGGATTTCATGCCGTTACTTTTGCACATTTACTTTAAAATGGGGGACTTTTCGTTTTATCAGAGTACTTTTTACACTGTAGTATTGCTACTTTGAATGAAGTAAAACATCAGAGTACTTTATACACCTTATCCTAGTTGATATAGGTTGAAAGGAGCCTGTTGCACTTTAAATGAATGGTCAAATCATCACTTTCACCTATATAACCCCTGTGTCCTTGGTGAAACCAATAATAAACACGTTAACTTGTTTTAAGTAGCATTACTTCAAAGTATGTGTATTTTCTTAAAAGTGGCAATTTATAACATGTACTGTAAGGGGCTGAGGGGCGGGGTAATCAAAGGCCTGCAAGCTCCGCCCACTCCCAATGAACAGTGTTGGGAGCAGGTGTGGAGAGTCACACACCTGGAGCTGATCTCCACAACAAGAGAGAAAAAGTTTATTCAGTGATCCCGAACTGGTAAGGTGGCCTTTTATTATGCTCAAATTATTTATGTAAAAAAACTAAAAACTTTAGTCTGAGACCTTGACTTTAGTTAACGGCTTTAGAATTATGACACCATCTGGCTTTAGTTTGGTTTCCTTATAGGACTGGCTTTTTTGATGTCTGTTTAGGGTCCCGATCTCCCTTTCACAATAAAAGCCCCAGACATATAGGGCCTTTCTCATTTCAGCAAATCCCCCTCCTCGACTCCTCGACTCCTCGAGTCGAGGAGGGGAGTCGAGGAGGGGGATTAGCTGAAATGAGAAAGGCCCAGTGTATCCTCGGTTATAGCTCCTCCAGAGAGCCTCCTCGACGCTCGATCCTCAGTGCTCGAAGTGCATTTAGAGAAATGAGATGTCCTTCAACATGGCGCGCTGAAATTCATTTCCGGGTCACTATCGGAGGACCGAGGAGTCGAGGAGTCGAGGAGGGGGATTTGATTAAATGAGAAAGGCCCACTGATGGGTCCCCCACAGTCCTCCACGGCTCCTTCGTGGATGCATTTCCGGGAACAGAGATGTTTCAGAGAGTCGTGACGCACGGCCGGACTTATCTCAGCCAATCACAGCTCTGCATGCATCCCCTGGATATTATTTGATTAACTGCTTTCATCGCGTCGCGATGTTTACAGTGAGAACAGCTGGGAGGTCCGTGCAGAAAGCAGAGCAGTGTGTAAAATATATATCAATCAGTGTAACAGGCCTACTCTCTTTATTTGCTGTAGTTTTTAGTAGATATCTACAAGCAAAGAGTCGATATTTTTCTAAAACCATTTAGTGCTTCACATAATAAAATACACAACGGCTGTAGCCTGATTATGCTTTAGGAGCTGTAGGTGTGTGTGGTACAGTGTGTGCGTAGATGCAGCGGACAGACAGGTCTCAGTTGGTTTGGTGTCCTCGGCTTACTTTTAATACTTGTAAATACAACTTTTCGCCCGTAATTTATTTTCCTCATTGTAGCGACCAGAGGGGGGGGGGGGGATATATCCAGTCTCTGATAGTGTTACGTTATTATGAGAGTGCTCTGTTTGATTCTGAAATTGTATATATTTATATAAATATATACAATATATATATATGTGTGTGTGTGTGTAAGTGTGTGTGTCCATCTGTAGCCTGTTATATATATATATAAAAACGTGCATTCTGGAATGTCAGGAATGTTTGAGACGGAGAAGAATGAGGAAGTGGAAACGGAGGAGCTGAGAGCAGCGGAAAAAATCATTATACCGCACTGTGAATGAATTAAAAGTAAATATATAAGTCGTCATGAACACATCTGTCCATCAGACAGAGGGCTGCTGTGCCTCCTGTCATCATTAATGGACGTCTCTTTAAAATGACCGCTCAGAGGAGAGGAGTTCTCATTTCTCTAACCGCCTGCTGCTTCCCCTCCTCTCTCCTCGGTTCCCCTCCTCGGCTCCTCCGCTCGCATCTCCTGTGGGCGGGACTAAGTATCGAGGATAGGAGTCGAGGAGGGGAGTCGAGGAGGGGGATTAGCTGAAATGAGAAAGGCCCATAGACTGCATTTCAATCTTCCAGAGAACAATTTGCTACCACGAGGTAACTAAATACCTTGCAACTGAATGTGCAAGCAGTTTGCCCTTTTTGGCCCGTCTGAAAACCATGTGTAGATAACGTCCAAAAGGAGCACCAGAGGGAAGATTGCACTAACATGTATCAGGTGGACACAAACACGACTCCTAATGAAAGATAATGATGCTCTCTAAGACAATTTTTTTGTAAATTAGCAACAATTTGCAAGTGTGTTGGAAAGCCAGTTTGAGTGAATACGCGGAAAATAAAAAATATCTCAAAGAAGTTTTTCCTGTTGGGCTGAGATCAAAAGTTGCTGTAGAAACAGACTCACTAAATAAATCATGATGTATGAAGCGGCTACTGAAGAGAAAATCCCTCTAGAGGGAACTTTGGGTCTTTGCAGACCATTTACATGCACATAAACCTTTAAAACACACTACAGGAAAGGCAACCCCCAAAAAGCATAATAGGGCCTCTTCAAGGAAAAGTCAATCATCCTCTCATCAACATTAGCCTCTCAAGTTTAAGAAAAGTTTTTCTACTGTAAAATACTTCAAATTGCATAGAACATTTTTGTCCCACAACATCAAACTGACACTTTCCAGCACTCTCTCAATCACAGCAGAGACACACATCTCCCCCCTGCTCGCGCCTCAGTGGGCGACCTTTCTCTGCTGAAAGTCCTTGATGCCTGCAGCTCCTCCTGAGGCCTGTCAGGGTTCATACATCAGACACCTCCGGCGGGATCACTGTGCCCATCACATGTGACAGGGGAACACGCTGAGGTAATGGACAGCGACAGAGCAAGACTCAAACTCACAACTCACTGCTCCACGTCTAACTCCCTTCTTCAGAGGACAGCCACACACAGCCAGAATCTCAATTTCACTGGTGGTGGGCGGCTGATTTGAGATGGACAAGCTGTCATGCTGGATGGCAGGTGATGTTTTGGGACGAGGGAGAAAAGAGCAATTTGTATGCAGAGTGAGTTTTCTTTCTGTTTGACTTACGGAAAGGCTGAAGTGTTTTATCTCATCTGTGCCGTCTGACATTCTGTTCTTCAAACAAAAACTGCTGCTTTGTTTGTCTGCACCATATGTCTCTGTGTATTAAGCAGAAGGTGTTGTGACCTTGCCAGACACATTTCTTCGCACATACATTTTCTGGAGATTTGAAACATGGGAATACATTTTTTTTTTGTATTGCAAACAATGTTTTTTTTAAAACAAGTGGCTGCAGCCAACCATTGTGCTTCCAGAGAGAGCACAATCGTTATAAGCTGAATACAAATCCCCGAGATGTGTTATGGTTTCCCACTGTGAGTGGCATCTCACCCACTGTGAGAGCGGGAAGTCTTTGCATTATTTAAAAAATCACCCTCCCTTGCAGGTTGAGCAAAAAACAAACTGTTCATTCAGTAGGTGCCTCAAAACTGAAAATGTGGATGGCCCACACATGGAGAAGGTGGTGAGGTTTTACTCATGGCCGTCCCTGAACGAGCTCCCTGGTGTCTGTCACACTCTGCCAGCCGGTGTTCTTCACTCAGAGGAGGGAACACAGGTGTTCAAGGCTCAACAGCAGGAGGATGACAATGCTTCTCTGCAGTTAGCTGTGTGGGCTGTAGCCTGAAAACCTTCACACAACAATACCCAGCTGAGTTATTGAAATTGGTTTTAGATATCCGAAAGGACCTCATGTTTCTTGCACAAAGCAAGGAAAGGAACAAATAGTCTTTATTTGTGCAGCACGATGCAGTAAGATTCAACGAAAACCAGGATACAGACAACTTAAAAGCAAGATTAAAAAATGATATTAAAAAGGTTTAGTTTGAATTTTCCTTGTATGGAGGTGTTACTATCATGTACAACCATTTATAACTTAGTGATAACACTTCAATTTCAATTGTTAAAGAGCCAGGAAGCCCATTTAAAGATCCTGAAATAGGTGTGATGTGCTGCAGGCAGCTGCATGTTCTGCAAGATGAAGTCGGTAAGTGAAGAGAGTACTGCAAAAGTCCTTAGGGGGAACAAAGACATATGATTCAATCTCTTTGCATCACAAAAAGTAAGATTCAGTTAAAGGATATTAAAACATTTAGGATCACCAGACACTTACAATATGTACAGTTGTGTTACGTCCACTTAGTTTACCAATGTGTTATCATATCATTTATGGTATGAGTGAAGGATGAATAAAGAAAAGCCATATAGAAAAGAGTCTTATATCCATATATCAATCTTCTCATCTTTAACATCCATTGTAATTTTTTTCGTCAGGAAAGCATAAACTATTATAAATCAGGACTATATCAGAGTTAGCTTGTTTTATGTTTTGATTTGCCGATAAAAACAAGCTTTATAAATGGCCAAATGAAGTGAGCCATTTGATTTGCTGGTTGAAACGAACCATTGGCCAATTGAATAGAGTTTATTGATTGGTCGATTCAAATAAGCCGCTTGATTTGTCTTGGAAATAAGCCACTTGATTGACTCAATGAAACAAGCAATTGGATTGGTCTGTAGTCATTTGATTGGTCGGTTAAAACCAACACACTCTCACTCCATAATCGTCCAGGAGCGACGCTTGGTCAGGGTCCCGTGGCGTGCAGTTGTGACGCTCCTAAATTCCTTCAGCTTCATAAAGGGACGCAAATAGCTTTCAACGGATTGCAATATATTCACATCTGCGGCGGGATTTGACGCTCATGGAAGCACGGCATTCATTTGTATCGGCTGCCCTTAAAGGCAATGTGAGCGTCCATATTTTTCCAGAGTTTAGGATGGCAGAAGACACTACACTACCCAGAATCCCCAGCTATCATTTAGGACTACACCATGTGCTCTGTTTGACAAACCCCGTGATTAGTTCTCAAGCTCTGTGATTGGTTGACCTCCAACTGCATTCCATATGAAAAAAAAACGTTTCGTAAAAGATAAAATCATACAGTGCTTGCTTTACTATGTAGTGCCGAAGGATATGGGGTCATGAGGCGGTGCAATTGATGAACAAAGCTGGCTTTATTGAGCAGCAGCAAAGCAGGTGTCATCGGGTCGCAGCCCGAGAAGAGAAGAGAGAGAGAGAGAGGAGGACACAGTATATACAGTGAACACGTACAATGTCCGTGTGGGAACAATAACCCCTACCCCTTAGTTCCGTGTATGAATTATGTCCCAGTGTTAATAGGTGGTCACCACACAAGCCCCCCCAAAATTCAGACAAGGCGAAAAATCCTCGCGTCCGGGAGGAAGCACCACAGGGGCTGAGGAGGGCGAGGTTGCCGGTGAGGGATGGGCCATGGAACGGGCCGTCGGAAGGGGGCCGCAGGAGAGGGTAGGAGCCCCAACGAGGGCGAAAATAACCCGGTGGTCCCCAGCAGGAGGGAGCGCTGCCCGGCCGCAGCCGCGGCGGGCATAGAGTCCTCGGGGGAAAGGAACCGGGTCTCCGGGGGGCAGGAGCAGCAACCCCGGGAGAAAGGAGCACCACCCGGCCGCAGGCAGACGCACAGCGGCGGCGGGCATGAAGTCCTCAGCAGGCGCTGAGGTGTCCTCAGCAGGCGCCGAGGTATCCCCGGGAGGCAGGAGCAGTCTCCGCAGGAGGAAAGAGCCGTGGACAGACAGGGTCCCGGAGCGCGCCACCCATGGGCCGATGCAGGCATGGGCGACGTCCGAAACCGCCGAGGCGAGACGGGGTCCAGCAGTGCACCACCCAGGCGTTAATGTAAACGTGAGTGGCGTCTGAAACCACCGTCGAGGTGGTGAAAAAGCGAGAGTGTCCACATGAGGCCGACCGACTGATCGTACCTCCTCTCAGGCACCAGAAATAGCTCAAAAGGGCCGTACTGTCCATGGTCCAAAAAGGTAGGTGAAATAGGTGAGAGTGTCCACACGAGGTCAACCGGCTGGTCGGACCTCCTCTCCGTCACCGGGGGAACAAAAAATCGTTAACAGTCAGATGTTAACAGGTTAGATGCTCCGTTAGCTGTTAGCTGTCGTTGCTGTTAGCCATTGTTAGCCGTTAGCTGTCGCTGTTAGCCGTTGTTAGCTGTTAGCTGTCGATGCTGTTAGCCGCTGTTAGCTGTTAGCTGCCGCTGTTAGCTGTTAGCTCCACGTGGTCCAGCTAGCGCAGCCATGTGTAGCTGCTAGCCGTCGTTAGCCCCACGTGGCAAGCCGCTAGCCGTCGTCGGCTAGCGCACCCGGGACGTGCAGCCGCACGGCCCGGAGAAACAGACCCACGAGGTAGCAGTCTGTTTGCTGGTCGACCCAGCGGGTCGTGCATCGTCTCCCTGCTGGATGGGAGGTTGATGCGGGAACGTTGAGCCACGTCCCCAGCTCTTCTGCGGGGCACGCACCGAGCCCCGGTCCGTGTGCCAGCGGCAGCCACGGACGATTCCAAAAATCCCCGGCATTTCGAGAAAGGAACCGGAGTTCCTTTTGCCGTGTTCGGCTCCGTCCCGGAAACTTCGAGACGTGTCAGGGTCACCAGTGTAGTGCCGAAGGATATGGGGTCATGAGGCGGTGCAATTGATGAACAAAGCTGGCTTTATTGAGCAGCAGCAAAGCAGGTGTCATCGGGTCGCAGCCCGAGAAGAGAAGAGAGAGAGAGAGAGGAGGACACAGTATATACAGTGAACACGTACAATGTCCGTGTGGGAACAATAACCCCTACCCCTTAGTTCCGTGTATGAATTATGTCCCAGTGTTAATAGGTGGTCACCACAACTATTTGAAAGTGATCACATGAATGCATTGTAATAAATGGTTCGGCTGCATTAAATATTACACATCTGTCGTAGTTCTTTATTTATCTACAGAAATCGGGCTCAGAATAGACCGGAAACTATTCTTTTACCGTTCAGTTTTAATTTCACAATAAAGTTAGTAGTAATATTTTGTTTTGATATTATTGTTTTTTATTAACTACTAGACTGCTGGGTCATGTTAAGACCATCTTTTCTGTGTTGCTGTGGGTTTTTTCCATCGCTTTTGTGTTACAAATATCAAAACAATAACTAAATATATCCGTCGTAAACTAAACCAGAAACAGCAGTATATTTTATTTTGTTAACACTGTAAACTTGACAGGTTTTCAACCCAAACCACCTACTGGTTAAAGCACGTTATTACACGTTTATAGTAATGCAATGCAGGTAGATTGTGTTGCTTTTTAATTACTGTTTAAAATGCCTTTTTCTTAATGTATTTCATTTCTGAAATACATTAATGTACATAAATGTATTTCTTCAACAAGAAGACCCCTTAGGTCACAGGCTCCTCCAACAGTGCAACACAATAAAACAGATACACAGAAGAAATAGTGCAAGTAAATTCAAAAAGAAAAATAGTAAAAAGTTAAATAGTGCAATACGAGTCTACAAGTGATTGGAATAAGATATATTAGACTAATCATTTCTAAGTAGCAGCCAGATTAATGTTATGGATGTTGTTTCAAAGTTCAGGTGTTTAATAGTCTTCTGGCCTGTGGGATGAAGCTGTCCCTGAGTCTGGTGGTTTTAGTCCATGAAATGCCAGACGGCAGCAGACAGAACAGTTTGTGGCTGGGGTGATGGGGGTCTTTTATAATCCTGAGGGCTTTCTTTAAGGTTAACCTGGTATTTTTACTACATTTATTTTAGTTACTTTACAGATTTAGATTAATGATGTGAAATATAAACAACCCTTAAATCAGACTTTAGTTACACCTGAGTAAAATTCAGTGAAGGTGATTGTGAAGTGCCAACAATCAGGCAAGATATTTGGTAGTGGGTGCTTGAGAAGACAGAAAATGTATCTGCAGATCCCTATAAAGCATATTCATTACTCGTTATTCTCTACTAATAGTTCATTAAAAACTGTATATAATGACTATTTTGCATGTTCTAAGGTTTATTGACATATCATAGTATACACAACTACGGTGTATTCGTATTTATTTATAGAAGGACCATGCATACAAAAACATTAATCTCAGCAAAGAGAAGAGATGCAATATGCCAGATTATAGCTAATAGCTCATTTCCATCTGTGGTCCTCAGGCAGGTTCATAACAATCAATAAACAAATAATGACATTGCATGATCTCTATCAGTCAAACCATTTTAAAACCTGATTTAAGTACAGCTCAATAAATTAATACATAGTACACTTGAAATACACTTACATGATCTGCTTAAACAAGTGCTTAAACATGTTAACTATGTTTAAGCACTTATTTTTAACTGATATTATACATGTAGTATACTCTTATAAGATGTATGTAGATAGTATAAGAAATGTGAAATGCAATAACGCGCTTTAACCACTAGGTGCCCGTCTATCAGCTGTGCACCGTTATGGTGTAAATGCAGTCAATCTATCAATTGGATCAAATATAAAAGTCAGCCGAATTATTGTTGATACTGCAAGGAGGCGTATTGTGTGAAAATAAATGTAAGATGTTGTTTAACTGCTGATATATTTAGGATCCATGTCACGTTTTCAGTTTGGCGGCATTTCCTCCTGTTTGTCTCTGTAAAGCCCTCATGTTTCTCATCAGGGCTCTATAAATATACAACTACGGCAGATATTTCATATTTAATGCAGCCGAACCGTGTATTACAAGGTCGTTATGTGAAGACTTTCCAAGAGAAAAGCAAGCACACTCGGAATAATGTATTATTTTATTTTTAAAATATGTTTTCGGATTTCACATTTTACAAACACCAAATCCCAGCGTGCTTTGCGGCTAAATCGATCTGAGGATCTTGCCTCCGTCTGTTTCCGGTTTCGTATTTCGTAAGGATGTATTTTGTACACACATTCCTTCACATTTCAATTTTAATTTACATTAAAGTATTTCGTGAGGCCTTCTAACATATTTTTAAATATAACTACGGTTGTAGTTGAAGAGTTTGTAAATGAACATGAACCGAAGCTGTTGCCTGGCAACGCAATCACACAACGGCACATCCGTTAATTCCACATCCACCTGGATTAACATCGATTTAATACATTAATGTAGCCTTTGTTTTTCGACCAGCTGGGGGCAACAAGAACATGTTCACAAAACCTATCAATGTCGTTTAATCAACAAGGATAATCTGGTGTTTTTGAGTTGATGAGTAGTGGAGATATAACTGTCAAATCAATTGACAGTAAGGAGAATACTTACTTCCTGGTGTGCAATTCTCTGTTATCCAATGGGAACGGGCGCTCACATTGCCTTTAAGGGCAGCCCAGAGTCAGCCGACACAAATGAATGCCGTGATTCTATGAGCGTCAAATCCCGCCGCAGATGTGAATACATTGCAATCAGTTGAAAGCTATTTGCGTCCCTTTATGAAGCTGAAGGAATTTAGGAGCGTCACAACTGCACGCCACGGGACCCTGACCAAGCGTCGCTCCTGGACGATTATGGAGTGAGACTGTGTTGGTTAAAACAAGCAATTTGTCCGATTATAAGAGGCTGTTTGATTGGCTGAATCAAACATCCATTTCATTGGCCTCTTGTCTATTATTGTCTGAATCTTATTATATAACTAGCAAAATACCATGTTCAAGATTCAAGATTAAAAGGTTTATTGTCATAACATACAGTTGCACACCTACTGTGTAATTATGTAATGTTATCCTGGCACCAAGATAACAGGGTCCTGACCTCCTCCCTGTACGTCTGTGATCAGGCAAACTTCACGATAGTGTTCATAGCAGCTTTCATGACAGATCTCTGAAGAATCGAAAGAGGGTGAAGAGTAATCAAAATCTTATATTGTCATCGAATGTCGTGGCGTGCTGGCCAATTTGCGGCTTGAAATAGTAAATCCAATTTCCCAAACAAAACTTGTATAGTAATGGTTCAGGGCTGAGGATTAAAACAGGTCAACATAGAGTCATAGTCTAAGCGTCTAAGTCCAACCATGATATAATATATAATTTTAGCACACCATCCATCCATCCATCCATCCATCCATCCATCTTCTCCCGCTAATCCGTGGTCGGGTCGCGGAGGTAGCAGTTCCAGCAGAGAGCCCCAAACTTTCCTTTCCCTGGCCACATCAACCAGCTCTGACTGGGGGATCCCAAGGCGCTCCCAGGCCAGCGAAGAGATATAATCCCTCCACCTGGTCCTAGGTCTACCCCTCGGTCTCCTCCCAGCTAAACATGCCTGGAACACCTCCCTAGGGAGGCACCCAGGTGGCATCCTTACTAGGTGCCCGAACCACCTCAACTGGTTCCTTTCGACGCAAAGGAGGAGCGGTTCAACTCCGAGTCCCTCCCGGATGACTGACCTTCTCACGCCACCCTGCAGAGAAAACCCACCTCGGCCGCTTGTATCCGCGATCTCGTTCTTTCGGTCATGACCCATCCTTCATGACCATAGGTGAGGGTAGGAACAAAAATGGCCCGGTAGACAGAGAGCTTTGCCTTCTGGCTCAGCTCTCTTTTCGTCACAACGGTGCGGTAAAGCGACTGCAGTACCGCGACTGCAGTACCGCGACTGCAGTACCGCTCCCGCTGCTCCGATTCTCCGGCCCATCTCTCGCTCCATTGTTCCCTCACTCGAGAGCAAGACCCCGAAATACTTGAACTCCTTCACTTGGGGTAAGGACTCATTCCCTACTTGGAGTGGACAGTCCATCGGTTTCCTGCAGAGAACCATGGCCTCAGATTTGGAGGTGCTGATCCTCATCCCAGCCGCTTCACACTCGGTTGCGAACCGATCCAGTGAGTGCTGAAGGTCGCAGACCGATGAAGCCATCAGAACCACATCATCTGCAAAAAACTGTGGTGCAATCCTTAGTCCACCGAACTGCAGACCCCCTCCACCCCGACTACGCCTCGAAATCCAGCCATGAATATTACAAACAGGATTGGTGACAAAGCGCAGCCCTGGCGGAGACCAACCCTCACCGGAAATACGTCCGACTTACTGCCGAGGACCCGGACACAGCTCTCGCTTTGGGAGTACAGAGATTGGATGGCCCTGAGTAGAGACCCCCTCACCCCATACTCCTGCAGCACCTCCCACAGTAACTCCCTGGGAACCCGGTCATACGCCTTCTCCAAGTCTACAAAACACATGTAGACCGGATAAGCGTACTCCCAGGCCCCCTCCAGGATCCTTGCGAGAGTAAAAAGCTGATCCGTCGTTCCACGACCAGGACGGAATCCGCATTGTTCCTTACTCAATCTGAGGTTCAACAATCGGCCTGACCCTCCTTTCGAGTACCTTAGAGTAAACTTTCCCGGGAAGGCTGAGTACAATTGGCACACACCCTCTGATCCCCCTTTTTGAAGGTAACTCAATAATAACATTTCACATGTGTGCCTTGTTTATTATGGTTGTTTTAGTTTTATGAACAATATTTGTTGGATGTTTTATTATTTTCTCAAAATCATTGTGGACTACACTGTTAAAGGGAACACAATAAACTGTGTGCAGCATCTAATGATCAAACAGCAGTAGGTCACCTTGCCCACAGGCATCATGGCTGCACTGAACCATCAACCAAATCTGCAGCAGTCAATTAAAGTGAACCCAGCGTTGGTGGAAACACAGAGCTTACACAAGTGGAGAGAAAGGAGGACTAGATGTGTCATCCTTTTTATCTCTGCCCTCATTCTATATTCTTCAGTTGTTTTCATGCAGCGTGTGAGTGATGGCTTCCTACATTTAGCTGCTGCAGATTAGCATACATCTCTGAGCTGAGAGCAAATTCAAGATCAAGAGATGAGAAGGGCAAACTGTGCATGTTTTTCTTTAGAGGTTACTTTGTAGTGTAATATTTCTGACGTGGTACTTTTACATGGATTGGTTTATGAATTACAATGGGAAAAAAAAAGTGAAAATGCTGAGTGATTCATAAAAAATTCACAACTGATGACATAATGCCTTTGCAGATACACACATTTTGAGTAGTAGTAGTCGCAGTGGCGAGCCGTGACTTTTATACCTGGGCCCTCTGACGATGTCATCACTATCACTGACATGAGCCATCATGAACAAACTTATGCTAATCATAAATCTATCGCCACTGCACCACTTTATAGAGAGGCGAAGTCCCTCCCCTTCCGAGGGAGCTCATAGGACCCTGGAAGCGGAAAAATATACATTGAAGTCAATGGAGAGAGAAACGTTATCTTTTGATCCCGTTTGAATTGTGCCACGAATGACACGTATGATGTTTGTCAATTTAAAAGATAATTTTGCAAGTAAAAAAAATGTGTCGTAAAACTGTGAAGTAACACATTTTTTTGTGTGAAAGGCTCAATGAACTACATCTCCGGTCTAGCAGAACAACACACGTCACCAAGATGGCCGTCACTACTGTCTTGTCAACAAAAGGATTGACTACCCTCACTATCACCACATTGAAACACGTCCAGAAGAATGTCATGCAAAGCTGCCTGCCTGCCTTCATTTGATTTTCTCTGAACTGCCTGGTCTTTTTAATGTTTAATGTCAACCATTTGTACAGATAGCGTGAAGTAGAAAAGATCGTATATGCTAATGTAGCGTTAGCATTTCTCCCCCAGGCTTAAATGGTGTATTATAGAATGATCACACCGCTGTGACAGTACTCTTCAAAGGCTTCACGAAATATGACTACTACTCTTACTGTTTAACATGTTGGGTTACTTGATGTTACTTATTGTTAAGGCTAATAAAAATGACAAGGCTGTAATGCTAACTAACGTGCTAGCTACTAGCTAGGTAGCTAACTTGATCCAGCCACTCCTCGTCCTTTCACAGAGCTCTCAAGTCTCACGCATTTGGCGTGAGACACACGCATTTCACTCCATTCACACGCTCACACGCCACACCTTGTATTTCTCACGCAGAGATTTCTTTCCAGGGTACCGCCCACCAAGTTGCGCCGCAATTTTGTAAACAAACTAGTACAGAATCACTGTAGCCACGCAAATGCGTTCATGATGTATTTTCGATCTTTCCAATCGAGACGAGATCTCTCTCTCCCCGGTCTGTGTGTGAGGGGGCGGGGCAGTTTACACACACGCAGCTGGCATCCAGACGGAGAAATGCACCGGGGTCGACTGTCTTTCTAGTAGCTCTGTAGCCCCGTCCACGAGTAACGTTTCCACGTCAGGTATTATGTATGCTAGCAGCAACACACAGAGTTAACTACATTATACAAACATGGGTTAATGATTAGAGGTAACTGAGTTATTTAGTTTGTTAAAGTTTCAGCTATTCTGTTCACAATTCTGTTATCACATTATTTAATACGATTTGTCAAAACATTGTTGTTTCTTTTGATGTGAAATATTATTTATTTAATTGAAATAAAAAGCAATGTTAATTTAGTTCAAAATGTGTTTAGTTAAATTAATAATATATGTATTTTTGAATCAAGTATTCATCTTTATTGTCTTCATTGTTAGTTTCCACATGCCTAAAACAACCTCAAGCTAAACCTAAAAGTTGATGGCTAAATAAGAGCGTTTGAGAAATTGTGCAAGGCATAGGCCTAATAGTCCGAATAGTCGATTAATCGTTTCATTAATCGATAGATTAATCGATTATCAAATTAGTCGTTTGTAGCCCAGTGCTGAAGGCCTCAAAAACTGCCACCAACATTTACAACAAAAAACACTGACACACACACACACACACACACACACACACACACACACACACACACACACACACACACACACACACACACACACACACACACACA
>CALSBZ010000600.1:225058-237203 GCA_943591055.1 Gobionotothen gibberifrons
ACACACACACACACACACACACACACACACACACACACACACATCCCTTCACTAAGAATGAAATAAATATGTTTTTATTGGTATGAATTTATGTGTCATTTATCAGATAAGACCACCGTCCCCACCCAAAGCCGCTGCCAAAATCTCACTCTGAACTCTGTTCAAAACTTGAGAGCCCTGCTTTCATCAGACGGGAAGCGAAAGAACGAGCAAGACCCATTGCTGGTATGATAACAACCTGGTACTAAGCACACAGGCATCTTGTTAAAGTTATCTTATCTTATCCATATAGATAGATGATATCTATATGGTGCTGATCTTAGCTATCTCTTAGTGGAGGAAAACAATGGTGACATCACTTACGCGACTCTGGGATTTGTAGTCTTTCGAGTTGCGTGTTTTTCATAGTCTTATATTTCAACAGTTTTACGACAAACTGTGACTTTTTTTACATGGAAAGGATTGTTTAAGATTGACAAACATCATATGTGTCATTCGTGGCACAATTCAAACGGGATCAAAAGATAACGTTTCTCTCTCCATTGACTTCAATGTATATTTTTCCGCTTCCGGGGTCCCATGAGCTCCCTCGGAAGGGGAGGGACTTCGCCTCTCTATACACAAGTATAAACCTCACAGCGGGCGGAACTTGTCATAAAGTCCGCGAAAATAAAGCCCACCCATTTAGAGGGAAGATATGATTGGTCAATTGTACTGTCATTTGACATTACTCTCTCATTCGTTACTATAGCTGGAAGGATTTATTTATTTGGAAATGTTATTTTAAATACAATTAAACCAAATTATTTTTTGTAAAACTAATGAAAAATATAACTAAACAAATATTTTTAAAACAAATATTTAAGAAATATGTTTTTTTTTTAATGTTTTCAAATATTATTTTTTAGAATATCTTAGGCCCTCAGAGAGGGCCCTGACGGCTCGCCACTGAGTAGTAGTAGTAGTAGCAGTAATTTACTTTACTATTTTCATTTTATCCAGCCTTTGCCGGATCTAGCCTTTTTTCCAAGCAAAATGCATGATCACTTTCATATATGAAAGTGATCATGCATCATCATCATACATTTATAAAATAAGATAATGTTCTTCAAATGGAACTATTTAACAGTATAATGTAGTTAGATATTGCACCACCTCCACCCAGTGGCGGTTCTACGGGGTGGCAGCTTTGTTATGAAAGAAATTAGTGAGTGGACCTCTGTCGCCTGTCAGCGCAACTAACATGATGCCGTTTAAAAAATATAATAATGAAGGGCGGTACCGGCCTTCAGCGAACCGAGCCGGCCTTTCTGCGCCACTGTCACTCAAATGCGGGACACACTTGCAACCAATAACCCTGGCAATGATTTAAAATGGACCCATCATGCTATATTTGAAAAATATATTGTAGGGCCATACCTATATAAAACATGTCTGTGAAGTTTTTTTTTCAAAATACCAAACAGATCATGCATTTTAGCCATGCCTCATTTCGCTCTATTTGCTCTTTTCCAGCCCTGTTTTTGCAAGGGCTGATTCTGTGGCAAATGAGCTGCAGCTGACCACGGCAGGAGAGGGAGATCTGCTGCTGGGCTCTCAGAAGAGAGGGAGGAAAAGAGAGGCTACGTCCTCCGTGTATTATTCTTATATTATTATATAGAGTCGTTATTCATTTGTTTTAAAGCTCAATAAATAACAAAGAAGATCTTTGACCGGCACTTTTCTAGTTTTGTCTGGAAGATTTCAACTTTAACGGACATGTTGACCGGCGAAAAAAAACCTAGTTCATAAACATGTCCGTGGTAAAATGTTTAGAACACACAAGCAGAAATCTGCCGGAGTCTTCTGCCACAGATTCTTGTCTTTTTCCAGGGATGGCATTGCATGCAGTCCCTTGTCCCGATTCTTGCAGCCAACAACAGCACAACGTTTAACTCCCTTTGACATCCTGGCAAGAGCAGGCAAAAACACAGATGTGACTGGGGGAGATTTAGCTTTCCGACAGCCTATATGCGAATGAGAAGTTGGGCAATGGCCGTGGCCGTGGCCCAACCTCTCATCCCCCTGATAGGTGGAGAGTTGCCCATTTCAGCTCCATTGCAGCCCCGTTTTTAGAGATTTGGGTATGGAGGAAAAGAGAGAGGGTTGTGTTTTCTGACACTTGGTGAGTTCCCTGACACACCGGGGACACATATTCATGTATAAAAGATGTACAAAAGTGCATTTTGCATGATAGGTCCCCTTTAAATATTTATTAGACTATTCATAAAAAATCGTACTTCAAAAAAGTGGGGGCTCCAAATAAGTGGGGGGACGGCGATCCCCCGCATCCAACGACCACTACACCACTGGTTAAGATGATGACCTTACGTGTGTAAAACTGTTCTTCTTTGTGGGGGTCTGCCCCCAAAAAACAGTTTCAAGACCTGAGAAAGTCAAATAAGACGGTGTGTAAAACTACACTGCCCAGCCAAAAAAAAGTAACCAGTAGGTAGTAGTAGTAGGTAAGGACTTTCCACTGGATAATATCTGCAGCGATGTATATGATTTAGCTGAATACACGTTTTTTAACCCTAACTGATGCAGTTAGTCACTTCCTTAATGTTTGTTCTTTCTGATGTAAAGTCAAGGTTGTAACTGTTTGCAATGAAGTTGTGGGGCGCTGAACTGTTCTTTTGATTCTTTTGATATATGATAGTTATTACTTGTCTTTCAAATTTGAAGGAGGGTGAGCAAGCATCTTGAGGAACATTCATCATTAACTCCTCCAAATAATATAGTTTATTTAATAATAACACTGAATATGTGAATCATAACAGTGATTGACAGCTGATAGGAATATGATTGATAATAGTATCATATTAATTCAGACAAACGTCGACGAGACAGTTAATTAATGTACTTATTGCAAGAGTGAGACAAACTCATTCAGTTATTGTTCAGTTAAAATTCATTAAATTATGTCTGCCACCTTATCAGTGGCGGCACCAGGGGGGCTAAAGCACCCCCCAGGATAGCCATAGCACCCCCTAAGCCCCCCCAAGAGATGTATGTGTATTTCTGAGGCACACGTTTATATGATCATTAGGCCTATAGGTATAAAAAAAATAAGAGCATATGTGAAAAACAGGTATGAAAATATATGACAGTAAAACAATAATACAGTTTAAAAGGGGAGTGATGTAAAATATCCATAAAGAAATAGAAAATCGGTTTAAAGTTCTGTTTCATATGGGTGTTGAGAGATGTATCCATAGATCTCTTCATGTTGCTCTCAAACTGCACCAGCTTTACTGATTTGCCACAATAATGTCACCTAATGTTATTGAGTTAAAATATAAATATTGTGGCTTTCCAAGTTAACATTGATTGATATGACTGCGATTAAATCAGCATATACTTCTGCCAGGGGATGCCACCCCTCAAATTCTCCTGCCACCCTCTTGCAACCCCATGAATATTTGTCTTGATCCGCCCCTGCCTCCACCAGCTGTAACAGTCAAATGTGTTTCAACATCAGTAACAACATTCTAATAATCTGATATAACAGTATATGATAACATAACTTCCTGAAACCCATCAATTAGTCTACGATTTACTTTAATAGAATATTCAGAATTAATTTTGCTGGTAACTATTTTGTGATTTTTTTGTGACACGAGTATTTGTTAGACTCTATTGTTGGTAGGCCTACTTTTCGCAGCCATACACTGTTTATGTAAAGCTCCCAACACTGTTCTGGTCGTACCTGATTTCAGTAACACCTGTTCCAGAAGTAGTTTTATTCTGAAATGTGGTACCGGAAGCGAGTGCGTAGTGCTTTAAATATGAATGTAAACGCTACCAATAGCTCACATCGAGGAATGAACACGAGTCTGCAGACTCCCCTTCAACTGCTGGAGGCGTGACTGTTTTACAGGGGTTTGTTGGAATTAATAGTTTTTCGGGAGACAGTTTACTTCACTCCTACAACCGATAAAAGACACGTTTCTGAGAAAGAAGCTCTCATCTTTCAGCGGTAAGTTACAGCGGTTTATTTAACGTACAGCAGCCTACAGTTTACAAACAGTACCTTCATACAGCAGTGTTTACGTTTGTATTTAATTGCTAGCTTAATTATTTACTCCTGAAAATACGTTAAATTAATGATTTTGGCAGCTATATTCACCAACTTTCATATGTGTAACCACAGGTTAGTGTTCAATGGTGACCGTAAAAACGTGTGATAAAGTAATATAGTGATAACTATATATAGGCTAATGTTAAAGTACCACTTTACATTGTTAAAAATGAATGAGAACAAGGCTAATTTGGGTGCAATAGTTTTTAGGCTAAGTTTTGATAACGGCAGCATATTTTATTTTTGAAAAAAGACAATACTTGCTATACGTGTCTAACGCCTAGATAGAGTTGTAACAAATAAATAAATGGAATCACAGTTTGATGTCCACTAAATAATTTGGGACAGGGTTGAATTCACTGTTATCTGTATAGGCAGAAACAAGATTTTGTATTTATTATTATTATTATTATTATTATTATTATTTATTAACCAAATGAACATGTCAGCCGATCAGTCACAAGAATCAAAGTGTAGAAATGCACAATATACCCTACTGTATTTTTGAGGTCTATTACATAAGAGCACTGTCCTAGCTCTTTGCACACTGTAAAACATTTCTGCTCAGAACGTATTTTTTCACAATTCTTTAATAATAACAACACAAATTAAGAATCTTTTATTTATTTTCCTTTATTTAACCAGGATAGGTTAAGGTTAGGATAGGATGTTACAGTGTTTGTTTATGTGGGGCTGCGACCTATTTATTTCTGCTGATTATTTTGTCAATAAATGATTTCATAAAACTGTCAGATCAGACAAAGAAGGATAGAGGAAAATCTTCACATCAGAGAAGCTAAAAAAAAAAATGCATTATTTGCGTGAGCTTAATTCCAAAAACTGACTTGAATGGTGAATCAGATATTGAGAGAGTCTTCGATTATTTTGTTGTTTTTTCATGTTACATGTTTATATTGGGACCAGTGATTGTGCTCTGAAACATCCTTCAGCACCAGCCTCAAATATCTTATTGGATGGAATATCTATTTGTTCTGATATATAAATATAGATAATGCAGGAGTATCAGTAAACAAATATAAAGAAAGTACAACCACCAAAGGCAGTTAGGATATCAGAATCAGAATACCTTAAAGGAGCAGTAGGTACGTTTGAGAAACCGGCTTGAGTGCACACAAATTCCAAAGTACACAACCGAAAAGAATCCGCCCCTTCCTTCACACTTCCTACAGAGCACCTCCTCCAACACACATGAACGCGCACAAGATCTTGATAATGAATGTAAAACAAATGTATAACACAGTTATTGTCAGTGCTTATATTTTTGAAGCTAGCATGTTTGTTTTGTGAAAATGTATTAAAAATGTTACGTCAGCTAGAGCAGGCTGCGGTAACGTTAACGTTACATATCAGCTCGGTGTGCTCCGTAAATAGTCGCCATAGTTGAAAAGCAACTCCGATATTGACTCTGGTTTGACTTCTCCTAGTTTCCACTTTCTTTTTATTCATAATTTGCTCCATTACAGTTTTTCTGCGTCCGAGTGCTGCTCCGTGCTGCTGCTCCCGAGACGGGAAACACGCCCAATGATGCCACGCGCAATGACTGTGTGTGTGTGTGTGTGTGTGTGTGTGTGTGTGTGTGTGTGTGTGTGTGTGTGCACGAGATTGAAGGCTGACAGACAGGTCGGCCAACCAGTTATTTTAGCCGGCCCGGCTAAAATAATTGGTCGTAGTTTTTACAGTATTACGGCTTCCACAGATGAAATATTTGTATGGATTTTTTTTCAAAGCACTTAGAATATGCATTGCTATCAGGATATTAAGAGCATTCCATGGAATATAACAAAAAGTGTATCTCGAGCCGGTTTCTCAAACTTACCTACCCCTCCTTTAATGTTAAAAACCAATTTCTCTGTTGACAATTCACTAGCCAGCTTTATGTTTGGAGAAAAATGTAAATCTCTAAATAAGAGTTGAGTATCTGCCATGGCGGCGAGTGGAGTGGCCAAACGAGCATTTGGCTGCGGGAAGTTGCTACTTTCACAGCTTTTTACGTCTGTGCAACACATACTCTGACCCTTTGCATGGTTTTTGTTTTTCTTCTGAGAGCCTTATTAGCCTGTTATTGAGAGACTCATCTTATTTTCTGTGTGAAGTTTTCTCTGCGTGCATACATTTGTTTGGCACATCAATGCTCACCATCTGCATGACAAATAATGTTCAGGACAGCAATGCCAAAAGGGGTTGTGTTACATAGCTTACAAGTTAAAGGGAGAATCCACCCTAAATTCACCCGATGGCCAAGCTTACTTATTATTCTTTTTAAATAATCAATAAAGCCTTTAGTCTAAAAATGTCAGAAAATAATACGACACATGCATTGTAATGTGAAAGCCCAATGTGAAGAACCAACAGTCCAAAACTGAAGAATATTAGATTTAAATGAATGTAAATCAGGGGAGAAAAAGCAACAACAGGCATTAGCATTAGCCATACTAGCAGCCTGGCTTTAGAGAAGACTGTTCTGTTTGTGTCGATCTGTTTGTCCAACACTTTGGTCCACACTGAAATATCTCAAAAACTACTAAATACATTTCCCACAACATTTACAAATATAGATGCTTCTCCTGAGGATCTTAAGTGCCACCATGAAGTTGACATTTTGTTTGACATCGCCTCTAGGGCCACCAAGAGGTTGACAGTGGTAGTGTTGTTGTGGCTAGCATTGTTGTGGACTCTCGGTCTTGTTCATTGATAAAAGATTAACTCATCTTCTAAACTGTTCCTTATGAATTGACAAACCGACTGTTGGTTTCCAAACCTATATTCTTTGTATATTTCCTGCGTGTGAAAGGATTTAAAAAATTGACATTTTTGTGTCAGTTTGTCTCCCAGTTGTCAAGCTCATGCCACCGAAACGTAACACATCTGCAGTTTGATTCCAGGACCAGGACTATTGTTGCATCTCGCGGCCCATTAGTCTACCAATGTTAGCTGTCACTCGGCTAAACAATCGATAAATAATCTTTAAAAGAACAGACATATGAGGATAAAACCCTCTCAAATCCAGTCCAGCCACAAGCCATGATTTGATTCTGTTTTTCTTGAGGAGTCCGTGTTGCTCTCGGTCTCACCACCTCCACATCCTGAGAGTTCAGGTCGTGTGTCTCTCTGGAGGACAGGCATTGTGGCGAGGGGGAACCTCAGGTCCATCTGTCCCTTCTTTTCATGAGCAGCACTGAGGCACTTAGTCTATTTGTGGTACACAGCATGGCCACTGCAGCCGGACAAAAGGAACAGCAGAGCTCAGGGGGTCGATATGCAAGGACTGGCTGTTACTTTACTTCCCATCCCGCCTGCAGAGTGTCTCATGGGGGAGCTGTGGGAGGAACGCTGCTGGTGGGACAGAGGTCTGACAAATAGAGCCCTTCATTACTGTAGACCTGAGACGCCATAAGGCTGTGTCAGTGTTCAATTTTCTTTGTTCTTTACTTAGCACATTTTGCCAAAGTTATTAAGCACTTTGCTTGTTCTTTTTAAAGAAAAAATAGGTTTGAATATTTCAAAAGTTCATTTACCAATTAATATATTCTTTAATATATAAAATAGTCAGAAAATAGTGAAAAACATTAGATCCCCAAGTAGAAAGGGAACTCTTTAAATTCATTTTTGTTTACTTTGACTAACAATCTAAAATCTCCCCAAAAAATGTGTATAACCTTTGTATAATTTCTGTTCCTGAGACAGTGAATTCATTTGTCCAAACAAAATATAATATGCGATTTATTTTGAGCCAAAACTCAAAATCTTCAGATTGGCAAATTGGCGATTTTCTGCTTTTAAGATTGTAATATTTTGTAAATGAGGTTTTTGAACAGTTAATCGGACAAAAAGAGCTGTTGAAAGATGTTACCGTGGGAAATTTGAAGAAAGTAGTAGAACGTTTCGGTCCAGAAGCAGCTGTGTTGGAAAGTTCAATATAATCTTTTTGGATGGAAGAAACTAGTTTTTCTGCTAGTTTTATTTATTTTCCGGTTTTCTATATTCAGAAGGATTTTGTAGGCAAAAAGACTTAAACGTATCGTGAAAAACTCAAGAAAAAATTAAGAATTCTCTGTAATGGATGTTTTTCTTTTATCATGTGTTAAACCTGCACATGTCTTTCTGCTAATGAGACATTCGTGGTAATCTGTTGAAAAAAGGAAGAGGGTCGTTTCCTTGATTTGTTGATTGAATTAGGAGCCTTTAACACGACCTATTCTTCTCAAACATACTGCAGACACATACGGCTCTTTCAAAGGTTTCTGGTTTTAACGAGATTAAATTCAGTCAAAGTGAATTAAAAGGCAGATGGTCTCCCTCCAGAGAGCGACCCCGACCCCGAACTCTGCTCTGCTGCAGCACGAGGGTCTCTACCAGCTCTTCTCTCTCCTGGCTGTCTTTCTCCTAACACATGTTGAGTTCCTGTGTTAGTCAACTACACAACTTATTTAACTCTTAACCGAAGCTGTGTAAGATCTTCACCATAAATTAGAAATGGAAAATATAAGTGAGAGTATAAAAGACACATAAAACAAAACAAGCATCACTAAATGTAGTTGGTAAAATTAGGTTTAAATATTCAACATCTTAAAGATTGTTTATGAGACAACACAGAAATTGTTTGTTTAATCTATATTCTACCAAATGACTTTGTTTCTCTGAAGAAGTGTTGTTAAATGGACCTTTGGTGACCAAACATTAACTTTTGGTCAAAAAGTGGTACAAAAAACATTTCAGTTTCATATAATGGGATCACTTTGAGGTCTGATCCTACATGCTGACATTTGTAGTTTCAGTTAAATGTAATTCCTGGTTTGATTTGTGGAACTGTGGTATGTGTAGCAAATATTTAGCACATATTACTAACTGAACGAGAAAGAATGTTAACATTAGCTATTTAGCACTAAACCCAAATAACAGCTGGGGCAGATGGAACTTTCATTAGTATTTGGTCATACGTCTGTATTGTACAGCCAGCAGACAGATTGCTTAGCTTAGCATAAAGAGTGAAAGCAGGTGAAACAGCTAGCCAGATTCAGTTTGGGTAAAAATATAATTTTTTGGCTGTCAGTTAAACTAACGTTTCGAAAATAATATATATGATACCTTTATAAAATAAGTTGCATTGTTAAAAACCAATCCAGTGAACCTTTATACTTCATACAGGTAATAGTTTGAATCCTAAAGACTTAAAAGTTTCTCATGAGTCACAACCAACAGATTCATATATTGGACAAAATTGACTGTGTCAAATGATAATGAAGTTAATGAATCAAAGAGAGAAATGTCTCTCAAAATCACAACTGAAAACCAGCTGTTGGCGCAAAAGGAAAAGTCAGAAGATCAACAAAGTCAGTACGATTCATCCTCTGGGGAACATGAATGTCTGTACAGTTTAGTCTGGACCAAGTGCTTGTATTGCAATAAACGTGGCTATTTTATTTCAGTTTATATTTGAGGGCTGTTGATCGTTTTAATTTGGTAGTAGGGAATCATGCAGCAGAACGGACATTACATAGATCTACAAGCTTCTTGACTCAAGCACACGGCAAAGGAAAGTCAAGTTTTCTTAATATTTTGTTATCGGAAATAGCAGACCTGACATGTTAACTAATGTTTAGAAAGTCACTCCTGTGTTTAAAAGCTGACTCATTAAATTTAAGAATTTACAATATAACGATAATTATATCCAACAGTACATTGCATGCAGTGTGGTAGCTTTAAGTGCATTCTGCCACCGCAAAATTCTTGGGCACCAGTTGCTGTGGTCTTATAAAACACAAAAGAAATGGTGCAGCTGTAACACAGTGGCTAAATCACCAGAGCATTTGGCGCCGAGCCACCCCTACACACTGTTAACACGTGGGAGCCAATAACTCGGAGCCTGAATATGTCCGCTGAGGGAAACCAGCAGACAGTATTTCTCCGTTTATTCTCCCAAACCTGAACCAGATGGTTTCTTTTACACAGTGAGGCAATTACAGCGAGAGGAGGCTGCTGCATGTGTGGTCCCGCTCAGACCAGGGGTTCACGACAGAGTTAGATCATCTGCATACAAAATAGCTTTTCGTCAAACCCTGTGCATTGATTTCACTTAATGAACAGCTAATAGAAGTGGCGATGTGCAGGTGGGACGCCTCTCTTCTCCGCCTCTGCATCCAACTCTCAGGTTCCTGTGTAATTGGGTCTCTGGAGGATTCACTTTCATCTTTTTAAGGTTCGACAGCTCAGCACTCTGAAATGGCACTGAGGTGCTGAAGTGTTGGCGGCAATAGGGAATTATTCTCTTTTCATCACATCTTCTGAAGCCATTCTTTGACTTTTATAGCAATCAGATAATAAAAAATGTGTCTGGTCAAGATTCTCTGGGTCTATTGTGTCAGTTTATGCACACTCTTGCATATTTCAGGCATTGGTTGAGATTTCAAACCTGCTTGCTCTGACTGACATGCACTGGAGCAGTCATTTTGTCAACTGTGTGAATGTGTTGACACATCAAAAAGGCAGAAGCAGCTTTTGATCTTGTTTCATCAGAGTTCATGTTTGAATTTAATCTCAAACATATCATTAAGCACTTCAGAGATGAAAAACGGTTACTCAAATATCCTCAAGAAATGTTCAGATGGTGCAGCATTAGTCACCTTCTCACTTCATCTGCACATGAATGTGATTTTGTTTTGTAAAGAAATGGAGCAAGTAAGAAACGGGGAGAAGGGCTTATTTTTGTGTGGGCAGCAACTGCCGTCAACAGATCTGGTCCTACACATGCGTGAGTCATGTGCCTTCTGTTTGAAAGGCCTGCAGCTTCTGCACAGCTGCCAGGAGAAACCTGTATCTGTGTGCAGGATTAAGAGACCATCACCAGCTCCTTTTTAAAATGCATTATTATTTAACCTCAACTATAATACTTATTTAAGAGCGGTTTTTACAGTTCATCCATGGACTGATTCCTTCTGGGGGGTTTTTCTTGGAAGTTTCACCCTGTTTTTGTGGAGGTTTTCCTCTTTAAAATAAAACTCTGGAGGGCGTAAAAATTGCTTGGTAAATAAAAAAACAGATTAAGTTCACTGAGGTCAACTTTGTCCAAGAATATACAGTATGTACATACACAGCATCACTTTGAAGTACCTTCCCCTACTGCATAGTGACCAGCAACATACTGTCCAGTACAAGTACATTGAATGTTGAATACAGGCAAGAGTTTGAGAACAATATTGTTAATTGATATATATGATGTATATTTAAACCTATACAGAACGCCAATATTATTTTTTGCGTGTCTTTCGTAAAAATGTTCAGACGAAAAGGGTTTTCGCTGACTTCTTTGTGTTTTGTATATTTAGTTTGAAGTTACAGTCAAAAAAATCTGGACAAAATCTTAATATCTGAATAAAAGATGATACAACTCAAAAATAAATGTTGTTGCAGCAAAGTAGGAAAACATTGCAGATAAAAAAAGAAAATATGAACAATAAAGATTTTTTAATAAGGTGTACAAAAAAACACATGTACACAATTCCAGGTAACAAGTAAAATAAATTGGTTTCTGGTAAATCTGTCCAGAATTCTGAATTTTTTATGTTAAATTCTGAATAAACGACATTCAAAACTTTTGTTTATCCTGATTGTTGCACTGTTTATAATACATATCTATCGTACAGAGTAAAAAAAGATTTTGAAATATTGAATTTTTTTTATCTCTGATCTAAACCCTATTATATTATCAAAAGCTAAGTCAAAGTCAGAGACAATCTCCTTACCCTAAAGCTGCTTTTTTGAAGTTTTTGTTTCTTTGATCCAGAATGAGCTGGAAACAATGGTCTGCTCACCAGCTCCCACAGATCAATACATGTTGGCTCACAGGGGATCACGGTCATGTCCAATATTAAACAAAAGCTTTGTCGGCGGTGCAATCCAAAACAAAAGAGCAGCTAAGTACAGATGGATTAGTTGGTGCACTTTTAATTCTGCTGCAGTAGTGTGTGTGTGTGTGTGTGTGTGTGTGTGTGTGTGTGTGTGTGTGTG
>CALSBZ010000600.1:242203-278591 GCA_943591055.1 Gobionotothen gibberifrons
ACACACACACACACACTCAGCCTGAGCTCCGCGGTGCTCCGGAAACGACACCAGTAATCCAGCTCACACTGTCCGCTCCTCGAGCCTCAAAGGGCGGAGCAGCAAGCCCCGCAACGTCCGCCAACACGGCACCCAGACCCCACGCAGCATTCTCATCTGTTTTTCATTACTGGTGTCATCTTCTGGTTGCTAACAAACGCCAATGTCAATCTATTCTAGTAGACCTCAACAATGGAATTATGATCAGTAGAAATGGCCACGACATGGGACCTTTAAGAAAAGCAGCTGTCAAATAAAAAATACAATGGTAAAAGGTACAAATAAAATGTTCCATTTCCCTTGTAATGGAGTAGATACAAAGTAGGATTTGAAATAATCAAGTACAGTAAAGGTACCTAGAAATCTTACTTGGGATGCAGTATTTAAGTAAATGTACCAGCACTTCTCACTGCTGCCATTTTGACTTGAAAAAGTATTATTAAAGTGGCATTAGACCATCAGAGAGAAGAGGATGACGGCATCTTTCTGTTCCTCAAGTCAACCTTAATAACAGCTCAGAACTAACAGACTGGAAAAGCAGAACACAGCGTTCTTACTAAAACATGACATGTTTGCCAATAGTGAGTCAAGTAGTATTTTAGGTATGTGTTAAATAATTAAACACATTTCAAACTCTTTTTTTAGACTACAATGTGCACAGTCAGCACACATCATCACATCATTTTCACCTTAATTCAACTTTGAGAAGAACATCACGTTCACTTAGAAAAACAAATTTAAATGCTTCTGAGTAAAAGAAGATTTTAAACTCTTTATGGTATATTTGTGAGGTGTACTCAATATTGTGGGTAACATCACAGCCTTATTGGTATTTTACAAAGCTCTGCTGCAGATATAACACTACATGTGTGAGGTTCATGTTATTCTTATCGAAAATGCTACTTTCCATTTATAATCAATAACCTTCTTTTGAGAGAGGCCGCGGACCAATACTGGGTCTTGAATGATTTCAAAAGGTCGGAAAATGGACTGCTCCTGGTCCTGAAATGGAACAGAACTTAACCAGATCAATGCTGCATTGGCCCAAGTTTACCCTGATAAAAAGAAGACTCTAACATTCAGACTCGTCCTGAAAAGAGTTGTCAACAATGTACATCCTTTGACGTTTTATCTATCGCCATCATCAGCTTGTAATTTCAATTTGTCCGGTTATATGGTTTTTGAAAAGTACTTACAAAACTCATATACATACATCAGCCAAAACGTAGATTAGATGTATTTCTAAATTGCTAATGTTAGCATGATAGCATCATACCGGCTAAACATTAGCATGCTAACTTGTTGATGTTAGCATTTAGCTTTACCCACCACTTTCCTCAAAACTTGACAGAGATGTTAGCTTTGCTGTACTTTTTATTACAGATTAGATTCCTTTTTAAACTCCTCTTGTGATTGGCTGATTTCTGTCACGTCACGTGGAGCTACACCGATGCAGAAGTGGGCGTGGTTAAATCTCAATTGGGTTGGAAAAATGATACCCGCAAACTGGACTGATTAGATACTTTTTAATCAGTCTCTAAACAACCCACGTAACATTCTCTTCTCAGAAAGACTAATAAAATAAACCCTAAATGAGTTATTGCATTAATTAAAGAAACAAATGAGAGAGAAGCTAGCCTGAACCTGAAGTCATGACTTTTTTTATACATAGAAATGTAGCCCAAAAGTGGGGCTTCAGCCCTCTATTAGTAGTGGGTGCTTTAAATTGCTTCCATGGCATTAACTTCTGCGCTGCAGCTAATAGGCAAAGAAGTGGGACTTTATTGACCTAATCTGTCTAGAGAGCCTCATTGAAGCAGTTTATTACTTTTTCACTAATTAAAATGAAATTGCTGGTGACCCCTTGAGAGCTTAATTTCTTCTCGCTTCTCCACTTCTATACTTCAACATCTGTTAAGCATTCAGAGCAGGAACAGACCCATCCAACCTCCACTTTTTATGTTTTCTTCATCCATTGCTTTTATTTGTTATGCATCTCAGGATCTTTACAAAATCAAAGTGGGTGAAAGAAGAAGATCATTTGATGTTTCGCCTGCCTGGCTGTATTTATGGCTATAAGGCACAATGGCAGTCCCTCAATGAGAAAAGGCTGTTCACGTGACAGCTTTTCACAACAGGTAGCTTTCAGTGAGGTTATATGAGTGGTAGTCATTGCCTCTTTAGAAACACTCCCATTAGGCTTACTTTGTCCAACTTTTCTTTTCTTTAGTATTAGAGTAATCTTAAGTATTTATCTACCTTCATTCCGTTACTTCAAAACTGAAACAAAATTTGCAGAATTTGAACTAAACTAAGAGTTTCGAGGATTTCAGCCAATAAGATTCTTGAGTTCTACCAGCACAATTAAAAACGTTTTTTATTACAACTTTATTAATGCTATTTGAGTCTTAAGCCGTCAGGTACAAACCTGTTACAACGTCCCAAAATATTTCCATAGGAGAAACGCGCTGCAGTCTCAAAAAGGATGCAAATAAAAAAACACAAAAGGCCCAAAACACATGCAAAGGAAAAAACATCTTCGAAACATGCGCTGCATTAAATAAAGGCGTTGCATAAACGAGGTGCTGCAAATAAAAGAAACGCTGCAAATTGAAAAGAAATTCTGCAAGAAGATCATAACACAACGGGAATTGTTTCCAGGAGACACAAACAAGTGAACAGCTGGGACATGAGCGCTTGTTCAGGGATTATAACATGTACGTTTTATTGGCTTTATAATGTTTAATTGGGGTAAAAATGTGATCACATGATTCCTTCCGATGTTATTGCAGATCTGCTGTAAGCTAGCTAGCTAACATAGCTAACCTAGTCATTTGAAATACACTGAACAAAACAATTACAATTATGAAACAGACTAACTGTGCCAACGGTGACAATGAAAAAGTAGGATAGTGCAGCGTGTTTCTCCTAATAGAAGTCTTTTGGGCCGTTGTAGCGCATTTGCACCGGTCAGCCACTATGATCATTTTAAATGTACAATAACTTTTCTAAGCTGTTTTAAATCTGCATTAGTTAATCATTTAACATAAGGGAGTCAAGTATGCTTACTATACTTGTTTCATTGTTAACAAATCCCTTAAAAAGAAAATTAGATTATAAAGTAACCGTTGGAACTCATCAAAATCACCATAATCCATCGAGATATTTAGCAGTTATTTACAAAGGCAAAGAAATTGAACACATAGATGAGACTCATCTTTGAGTATCAACCACACCGATACACCTGAGATTCATCAACATCAATACTCTCCTCCAGTCTCATTACGGATGTAGGGATGCAGAAAGAGTAATTCCTCTGGGTTTATCCCTGTCCGCGTTCACTGCTGCAATGCTCTGATGGATGAAGGCAATCGAGAGGAAACGCACTTCTGTACACGCTGCACTTCCTGCAAGCCTCTCCTGCTCTGTGATTTATTGGACCGGAGCGTCCTGTCACTTGTGGGTAATCTGTGCAGAAACAGGTCCACAGTTTGGCTGTGGGAAGCTTCAGGATTCACACTGGGATCCAGTTTCACTGCCGCTTTATGCTGACTCTGCAGTGCTCAACACTCTGACTAGTGGTTTTGTTATAAATGCTTATTAAGCTGTCACAAGCAATGAATGTAACTGGAAGTAAAACATTTTTATTTTAAGTAAAATAATAATACTTTTTTTTTTTTGCATCTCTCCTTCTTGAGGAATTATTTGGCTTTATACTCAAATTTGGAAGAAGCAATGTCTCCTTGTGAAACCTTGTCAAATGTAGACTAATCCTTAGAGGCTTATACTACCAAGGATTTTATAGGGAGTTCATGCTGCTAACAGCACGGACAGTACAAACAACAGCAACAGTGCTGACGAAGCTAACTGTGTTTTCCTGAGGAAAAACTGAAGGGCAGCCACTATTTTTCAGTAACCTTTGTATGTGCAGACATTTGGGCCATAAAATAGCCTTCACAGAGAATCTCCTTTACAACACAAAAAGGGAGAGTGAAAACATAGCAATATGTCAATGTTGCCAAAATAATACCCCGAACATGTCATTTAGATCCTTAAAAGCTCGCATATCAGTATTTTTTTCAGCAAGACAGACACATTTAGCAACCTGCTGGTGAACATAGTGGAGCATTTAGCAGCTAAAGAGACAAATCTTTATATTAGGAGTACGCACTCAGGCAGGCAAACAGACACAAACACACACCAGATGCTCAAGCTGCCTTCACATGGAAGGTAGAATGGCTCTGCGCTGACTGTGCGGTTGTTTTCCTATGGAGATAGTTGATAATTCCTTATGAAAGTTGCTCAATGATGCAAGAAAACAAAATGCCGTGACTTCTGATTATAAAAATACTCGGATCATCCATGTATCTCGGCTCATAGATAATGCAAACTTGCGTTTTCATAAGCCCTGCCCCCAATCCGCTGTTATGACTGGTCTCCACTTCGTCAAATGAGTTGAACAACTCGGGATTCGTCTCTTAGTTTTATAACTTTTAGGGCCTAATGAAGTGTTCAAACTGGGTAGTTTATTAAGCTCAAAATAAATGATATGCTGATTTACGCTAAGGACTTCTCTTTTCCAATGTAAGTCAGTGGGAAGAAGTGTTTTTGGGCCCAATGACATCACGATCTGACACATAAATTGTAGTACCAGTGTTTGACCACTTCCAGCATTTGCTTCGATTTCCAGCTCACTTTCTTGGTTGGTTACCTAGCTAGCGTCACATACCGCTGGAAATTGTTAAATTATTTTAACTTTAACCTCAATTACCGCTGACTTAAAAAAAACATGTGCAACCAATAAGATGACAGCTGTATGCAGCGCCACAGTCAAGCAGGGGATGTAACTATAGAAAGAAAACTTAACTGGCTGTCTCTCCGCAATGCTCTGCGTCTTGCCTCACGATGAGCAAAGAGCAAAGAAATATCTTGATAGTAACATATGTAATAACATATGTATACATCTGCGTATCAAGCCGTCCCAGTGTGAGCTGTGAACACCTGAAGGATCTCCAGTGTTGGCCCACAGGAAACTGCTGCAGGATTATTGAGCCAAACCGCGGCAATTCTCCATGACTGCAGAGAGGAGAGGGAATTATTTGTGGCCATTCTCTGTCTGGCTGCGTGAAATTACCCAGCTGCCCCAAGACCTATTTTTGAAAGGAGCCGCAGCTGCTAAATGGGACCTGAACACCACTCTGAGCTGCTGTGAACGTAGGTGTGTCTTTGTGTGAGGTACACACTTAAACTGAAGGTAGAGGAAAGAGTAGGACCTGCATTTTCTGTAACAGGATCCTCCAGTAAGCTGCAAACATGTTTGATTGTTCAGCCTAAAGACAGTTAGTCTGGTGGCTCAGGGTGAAAAGCACTTACCCACCAGTATAGAAACACATAGCACAGCATGATGTCCCTGCTGCAAAACATTCAAACACACCTCATCTGATAGAGTTGCAAGTAACCAATACATTTAAATACATTTCTGAAGATAAAATACTGCTTTGCTCTTTGCTTGGATTATAAATATATAATTCATAATTGCAGACAACAAGTTCAAAGTAATGTAATGTTGTTATTACACATAAGCAATACTGGAAGAACTGTTCAATCAATCAAAGTTGATTTAAATAGCCCAATATCACACATTTTACATTTCTCTGAGGGGGACTTTACAGATTGTACAGAATACATATGACACCCTCTTTCCTTACAACCGACAAGCAAAAACACCCAATGAAGAGAGCAACAGAGGAGGGAAGTTGTGTTTGAATTAAACAGATAATTTACAATATAGTCCAAATGCTTGAAAATTCAAGTGTCTATTTAAAGTTGAAGATGAAGATAGATCAAGATGGATGTCAACAATCTGGGTGCCAAACTGTTGTTTTCTTCATATAAGGACTGTCCCAATTCCAACGTTTCAACAGAAACAGATCTAGTTTTGCATTCTACATTGAGATAAAGAAAAAACACATTACTAATAGTGTTTAATTTCTAAAAGAGCTGTTTCAATTATAACGGTGAATATAATTGTAGTAATGTATTATGATAAATTAAATCATGATTACTTGTAACCGTGACAGCTGTTTTTAGCATTTAGGACCCCTGGTGCTTTAATCAAGATGTCTGTTTGTGATTATGGCAGCAGTTTTATGATTGCAGTAAATGTGACTGTAATCAGGTTTTCTTTGACACACTGCCATAACACTTGTTGTTATATTTCGACAGCTCTTTGTTTCTTCTTGTTGTTTTTCTTACAACCGCAGTCTTCCTTTGTTCATTTCACAATCACAGATCAATCAGCGTAATTGTAATCCTTGCGTAATTGTGCCGACATGAGTGGTTTACATAGAAGTGTTAATAAAGCTGAGTGCATGTGCAGGCAAATTCCTTATTTAAGCCAAAGAGGCAGCAATTGCTCAGAGTGCACTGACTGACACAAAACCTGCGTTTTAATTGCAGTGAAAGCCAAGCTACCGCCATTTCGCTCCATTAAAGTAAAAGCTCAACACAGCGGTCAAATTAGCAGTAAATACACATTTACACTGCCGAGAGCTCACCGCAGGTAGACAAAGAGCAATTACTGGAGTTGTTACACAGGACACCTGAAATCCACCAAAAAATAAGGCCATCTTACAGATCTCACTTTCAAACCTCTCTTTTTCCCTGCAAGCTTTGTTCGTTTCAATTGTGAATTTTGAAGAAGACAAGCATGCTTAATTTCCAGTTACAATGGAAGTAAATACAGAATGTATTGCACAAACACTAGGATAACGTAGACAATAGTAAAAGAGCAAAACAGGGTAGACCATTTGACAAATAGATATTACCTTGAAACTTCCCCAGTTTATTACATAACTTTTTTTGTACTACATGTTTTCTAAAATGTTATGTTTAGACATGCAAATTAGGCATTAGCTAATGCTCACTTTGTTTCTAATTTAGAATAAATCTACAAACGCAAAGAGACAAAGTTAGTGAAAGAAACGCCAACATGTTTATTTTGGACTTGTAGACCACTAGTCTAAAAAAGACAATTTAGATGGGCCGTATAATCGGAGCAGCAAGAGCGTTATCACAAACGCTTTCTGCATCGTTGGGATTAAGAGAGAGCCGAGCTGAGAAGGCAATAATCTCAATGTATCGGTCATCTTAGTTCCTACTCTCCCCCTATGGTGGTGAAGGATGGGTCATGACCGAAAGAACGAGATAGTGGTTACAAGCGGCTTACATAGGTTTCCTCTGGAGAGTGGCTGGCATCTCCCTTCGAGATAAGGTGAGAAGTTCAGTCAACTGGGACAGATTTGGAGTAGAGCCCCTGCTCATTTGTGTAGAAAGGAGACAGTTGAGCTGGTTTCGGACACCTAGGGTCCTTCTCAAGTCGATTAAATGGAATCCTTGCGTCCCTCACTTGCGTCGTTTCCCTGCGTTTAGTCCCTCCCGCCAGGGAAGCATGGAGAGACGCAAGGAAACCACGAGAAGCAGGGACATTTGTTTTAAGAGCAATGGGACGTCCTTTCTTCCGGAGCGCCACGTGAAACGACGTCCGTTTGTGATGACGCCGCACAGCTGTTCGTCTGACAGCAGCCAGCTCTGTCCCCGTTATTTTCACACACACCCCGCCTCTGTTAGTACACATTTACTGACACACACATTTGTATCATCTGTTGTAGACCCAAATAAATAAAATAAAATAAGAACTCATTCTCAAAAAAGATAAACGCCATTCTTAAAATGTATAAACGAAAAAAGTGATCATGAAAATGTTTCCAATAAATGAATAAAACATTTTTTGACCACTTTGTTGTTCAGATATATCACATATTTGTAACTAAATGATACATTAATTTAAACCAAACACAGTATAGACTGAGGAGTGACTCTCGTGAGTTTCATGTATTTTCTTCACTCTCATGTCAAGAAGCATCAGATCAGTGCATGCCCTGCATCGTCCAATCAGTGAGCGATACACAGTAAGGGGGCGGGGCGAGTATCTGTGGATTTCATCGGAGGATGGTCTGGTGATTCCTCGGTTATCGCTCCTCCATTATCGCTCCTCGCTCCTCGATCGTCGGTCCTCCAGCAGAAATAAGCGCCATGGGACGGTACTCAAGATGGCGCAGACAAATCAACTTCCGGTGATACCGAGGAGCGAGGAGCGAGGAAATGAAAATAATCGACTTGAGAAGGACCCCTAGTCATGATGCCTCCTGGCCACCTTCTTAGAAAGGTGTTCCAGGTACTCCCAGCTGGGAGGAGACTGAGGGGCTGACCCAGGACCAGCTGGAGGGATAATATCTCCATGGGAGCACCTTGGCATCCTCAGTCAGAGCTGTTTGATGTGGCCAGGGAAAGGGAAGTTTGGGACCCTCTGCAGGCACTGCTTCCAACGCGACCCGACTCCAGATAAGCAGTGGACAATGGATAGATGGATAGTCTAAATGCAGAATTGATATAAAAAAAAAAGAATAACCCTAAATGTCAGAGTTGACCAGTGCATAGAACATTTTCACCAAAACGGCTCACCTCCAAATTGAACAACCAAATCTGTTCTTTGTAACTTCTTTCTATAACAACACATTGAAAGGTTTCAGATACTTATGTGCCGTCCATGACCTGCTAGAAATTACTGCGGTAAAAATAAAATGACTTTGTCAGGTATAGAGAAAGTTGGCTATAGGCAATGTCAATAGAATGTAAACTGATGTCTTTAGGGCCAAATTAATAACGATTCATCCTGAGTGAAACACGAACATCTGCATCTAATTTCATTCTTAAGAAACAAATGTAAACCTCATGGCTGCGCTACAAAGAGTCAGGCAAACGTGGACGTTCGCGCGAGTACTTCAATACTTAAAATATTCAGTGTGAAGTGGATAGAACGATCACAGGCTGTGACTTTTAGCGAGGCTCAAAACACATCAGTGAGCCACACTGTTGCACCTAGTGACTTGTTCCTTCATTACCATTAACATGTAAACATACTGCAGTGAAACATTAGAGCGGTTTTAGGAAAATACTACAAACTTTGAGTTGTTTTTGTAGATTTACATCTTCAGTAGGAACAAATGAGGATGGAGCGGACTGACAAAGTCTTCAAGGTCCTAACCTATAAGCTTCTTCATTTACAAGACTGATCGCTAAGAGTGTGTTACATCTTACTGTGTGTCCTTTCCAAAGAATCCTTTTCCCTTCAATTAATAGGGTTGGAAATAGTCGGTCAACATAAACAGCTATAGCCAACATGGACGGAATAAAAAGTGATCACCTGTCTCTAAATACTAACCATAGAAGACACAACGTTTGATGTGATTACATCTGAAATAAGGCCCTTAAAAGGACCTTTCACAGTAGTCTTGCTCTTGATTTAATTTGATGTTAAAGAAAACTCTCTGTCCTCTTTGATATGACAGGTGGCTGCATGTTTTATCTGGTAAACACCATCAGTGACCATAAGTGCACAGTTGGTCCTCTTCACACCCCCACTGATGGACCCACTTACAGCAACATGTCCTCCTCAGTAGCAGCCAACGTCCCTCCATGTGTCAAACCAAGCCACAGGGACAGGCTGGCAGTGTCACGTCCTCTGACGAAAACTGTTACTGACAAAGTGTCATCGCACCTTCCTCCGTCCTGCTTCTCATGTTTGCTCATATCGACTGCAGATAAGACACAGAGTGTTCAGGAGCTGTATGCAACATGCTGCATTACATTTACAGTATGCATGCTGCAAGACAAATCATATTTTTTTAACTTTGCGACGAATCGGTATTCATGTTGTCATGTAAGAAATTTCCCTCATCTTTACGCCTTCAAAATAACAGGAAAATATATTCTTGATTCCTGCTGAATTAACGTTTAGCCTTTAAGATTCTTATATTACTAGGGCTGCAACAACTTATTAATTTACAATATTCATATCTTTTTTATATTTCTGTATTCATTGATTAAATGTTGTCCACAAACTGCCATAAATCTCTGAAAAAAGCTCAATAAAATATCCAATATAACATGTTTAGATTGTTCTTTTGACTAAGTCAATCATTCACATAATACGCGGGTCTGCGTTGACGTGTTGCTCGAGTAGTCGTAAGCGCTACCGTCTGCGTTGCACACCGCTCTAAATTGTTGCCTAGCGCTGTGCTCAAATTCAAATAGTTTCAACGTTCAATGTTAAAGCAAATGGTTGCTTATTTTCACATTCAGCAGTTAAAGATAAACAATATCATTATTTTGTTGTTTTGTCCACCTGATGATGTGTGTGTGCAGGGGGAGGTCTCAGCCCGAGGCTCAGCCATGGAGGGGGACTGCCTCAGCTGTATGAAGTACCTCATGTTCATCTTCAACTTCTTCATCTTTGTGAGTTCAACACTCTTCGTGCTCTCTCCTTCTGTGGTTTAACATCAGAATAACATCAGAAAACAATCCTGTAAAATTATAATTGTCTTTGATATGTTTTAAAATGCAGCATCTTTCCTTGTTGTTGTTGTAAGATGCATTGTTGTTGTTTAAAATGTTAACTATAAGCTTTTAAGTCAAGTCTGAATATTCCCTTATTTAATTAATTGACAGCAGAAGATATGTTGTGAACATTTCAGCAGTGAGTGAATGCTGAGATCATTACGTCTCTTTTAAATCTCTTATGCTTTTTACTGACAAGATGTCATGTATAAATGACTTTGATTCATTATATATGAATAAAGTATATCTGTAAAGGAAAACGGGCGGTTACGTATTGTAACCCTAGTTATATAAGCACAGGCGGAGCCCTCTACTGGACTCTATGGGTACTACTCTCATCAATGATACGCGAGCGTTCACACACTGAAGTTGTATAAACGTAGCCGGCCAATCAGGGCGAGCCTACCTGAATGCGCTCGCAGGCTCACAGTATATAAGGCACAGCTACATCTCCTGACTGTCATCCTACACCCTCTTTTGCAAGCGGGATAGGGAAGACAGGGCCCCTAGGTAGAGGGCTCCGCCTGTGCTTATAGAACTAGGGTTACACGACGTAACCCCCGTTATATCTCACACAGGCTCCGCCCTCTACTGGACTCTATGGGTACAGTGGGTGGAGCCCCGATGAATAAACGCCCTGTCGCCCCACGCATCGACCCACCACACTGCCCCACCACACTGCCCCTGACCGGCCTTTGGTTAACAGCCATCGCACCCCAACTTCCTATCACCCGGTTATGACCGTGGAGAAGTCGGGCCGCAGCTTACTTGGCTGGGTAGAGCCTACTTGGTCTGAATAAGCCCATAGCTCCACCCTGCAGGTGCCAGCGCAAGTGACTACACACTGCGCACCACGTTTCCCAGGTCCCTAAGGAGCATGGGGAAACGTAAGTGTATTATGTCCCAGGGGGTCAGATACAGCTTACTGACCCACAGCCCCCCTCTTTTCACCAGTCCTGTGTTGCCCCAGCAACCACAGACGCTGAGAAGGAGCCAGACATGTCCAAGAGATAGAACCTTATGAACGGGCTTGGCATAGACCAAGACGCCGCCGTACATATGTCCTCCACACTCACACCGTCGAACAAGGCTTTTGACACAGCCACACCACGTGTAGAGTGTGCACGGACCCCAGTGGGGAAAGGCTCTCCCCACCAGAGCCCTCCACCCCTGTATGGCGTGGAAGACTAAAGCCGTCAGGGAGAAGAGCTCCAGAGGCTCAAACGGTTCTGTAACCAAAGCCTTGAGCACCAATATCAGTTCTTACGTACACCTCGCACTCAATGGGGGCAACATCGAGCAAAATCCCCAGATACCCCACCCGCTGGTGAGGTATGGGACTGCTCTTCTTCCAATTGACCGCAAACCCCCAACTTGGTTAGGTGTAAGATCAATTGGGCTGTGTGGAACATCTGCCCATTCCCTGGACCTGGCCATGACTATGAGGTCGTTGAGATAAAATAAAACCCTCATGCCATGGTCGCGTAGTGGCTGAAGCGCTGTGGCCACACATTTGCTGAACGTGCGTGAGGACAGCGAGTAGCCGAACGGTAGTCTGTTGTACTCGTAGGCTATCCCCTGGAAGGCAGAACGCAAATACTTCCTGTGTTTTGGAGCAATTTCGACATGAAAGTAAGCGTCCTTCTGGTCGATGGTTGTGAACCAATCACCCGGCTGCACCAGTTCCAGTAACTGTTTAACATGTGGAACTTTTTGCAGCCCTGAATGGAGGAGGGAGGCTGCAGAACTGGAGTGAGTAACCCAGTCCCAGTGTCCTGTCCAACCATTCTGTAAGTACACAGCTGAGGAAGCAGCTGTGGAGCCGCAGCTAAGAAGCTGTGGTACTCTCTGGTTGCCCTCCTCCGCCAAACCTTCCATGAAAGGAAGATTGGCTCATGGGGAACCGACATGAAAAGGGCCGAGCCTCTGCGGAGGTCCTTGAACGCACCACGACCACTCTCGCGGGGCCGCGCGCCTTCACATTAACGGTGAAATGCATTAATCGGAGCTATTATACCAGACGAGGTGTGTTTTCTGACAACAACACGCCGGCTATAGCGTCCCTGAACCCGCACAGTGCTTTGACAGCACTGCAGTTTATTACACTCAAGTGCACGCGCCCACCTGCTGCTTCCTTTACTGGAGTTACAGCGGGGGCGGCGAGTGTGGGACAGTGCTCTCTCCTCTGAGGATGAGCAAGAAGCAGCATGCTGCGACTTCTCCTCATCCACGTGACCGAGGAAATCAATCCAAAGAGCCCTTCCGTAGACACGGAGGCTCATCACAGTCTTTTTTTGGAAAGTGTCACGTGGCGTGATCCCACTGTGGCCAGGGACATCACACGGCAAGCAGCGGTGGCCATAACGTGGACCAGGATATTAATTTGGCTGATGCTGCTGCCAAATAATCGCTCTGATCCGGTGAGGTGGGGGCATCTTCTCGAGCAATCAGCGAGACGCCCAACACACCAGTGTTATTTGCAGCCGCCCTGTCACGCGGCAGCAGGGCAGAGGTTCTCCACCCAGCCTGCTGCCTGTGGGAGCAGATGTGTTGCCAGGCTCTCATCAAGGGGGGGGCAAGCTGGGATATGAGGTCTCCGTGCGGCCCTCAGAATACCTACCTTTCCTGCCACCGGAGCTCTCGCTTTCAGTGGCCGTTGCCACGACGCCTCCACACACTGCCAGATATCTATATCGGGGGCGAGACCAAAGCCGGTTGCGCCGTTCGGGCCGGACCGTAACCGGCTTACCGGCTTCGGCGGCAGTGGTGGGGGGAGTGGGGAGCGACCTGGCGGGCAGACATGTGCGGACTTCCGCGGATTCCGGACCCGGAAGTGTCAGACACCGATGAGGCGAAGTCATCTTCTTCCTCCTCAGCAAACAGAGCCATAACCCGCACGGCTGGGATGGCGAACGTTGGTGGCGTCGCCTCGGCCATATCCTGGTCTCCCACGTCAACCACCTCGAGCTCGTCTTCGGCGTGGTCTGGTCCCAGGCACTCAAACCAGAGCTGGTGGGGATCGGCGCCCGCTATTAAGCAGGGCATGAGGGACAGGCCCGGGTTTCCTGCAGTGGCGACTCCATTCGCTTGCCTGGAGGTAAGATACTTTTTAGTTGTTTCGAATGCTTTTCTCAGGTGTTGTCCCGCTCGCTGAAGAGAGTGTAGGATGACAGTCAGGAGGTGTAGCTGCCTTATATACTGTGAGCCTGCGCGCACATTCAGGTAGGCTCGCCCTGATTGGCCGGCAACGTTTATACAACTTCAGTGTGTGAACGCTCGCGTATCATTGATGAGAGTAGTACCCATAGAGTCCAGTAGAGGGCGGAGCCTGTGTGAGATAGAACTGCAGTCTATCACAACAGGGGCTACATTTTGTAGCTCTGGCCAATGGTTCAATAAACACAAGCTTTAGAAGATCAGACTTTAACAGCAGTTTTACCCAAAATCACAGTTTACAGGACACAACTTCATCCTTCCAATGGCCATATATATTTTTACAGTGGTCAACATCCCTCCATTGTGCCAGAATTGCCATTTGATTTATTGTTTTAGTTATATTTTTATATTTCTCATATTCTAACTCCAATTTTTGAATATTCTAAAGAATTCAAAGTTAATTGTTCTTTTAAATCATGTTTTGCATTATTTTCCTATTATATTTTCATTACATTAGTGTCATCAAATGGTCATTAATTATATAATTTATTGAATTTTTTTCTGGCACCATATATTTTCCAACAAAATAAGTTATTGTGCCAGGGGAAAGTTGTCTTAATATGTGAACATTGAGCCCTCTCTCTCCCAGCTGGGGGGCTCCTTCCTGCTGGGTGTGGGTGTCTGGGTGCTGGTGGACCCGATGGGCTTCAGGGAGATCGTGGCGGCCAACCCGGTGCTGTTCACCGGGGTCTACGTCATCCTGGCCATGGGCAGCATGCTGTTCCTGCTGGGCTTCCTGGGCTGCTGCGGAGCCATCAGGGAGAACAAGTGTCTGCTGATGTTTGTGAGTGTGCTGCAGCGTCACCTGTCTCACATCTTCTGAACACAGGGACATATTTGTTTTAGTGTTACAGCAAGACATTTTTTTATCCTGTGGGATTATTTCAGTAAAAGTAAAACAGGGTTAAGTACATTTTAAATATAGAATAATGCTGTCAAGTACTTTTACTATTGATTGACGCATTACCTTGGAGAACTCTAATCACGTAGTAAAGCAGAGGTTATTATTTTAATTATTTGGATCTATCTTACCTTAAGGCTAGTATCCAATAAGCACATAATGTATTTACACTATATTTTCAAGAAATAACACATACACTCACAAATACAGATGATATATATTTTTTTACAATTTAAATAAAGAAATCTGGTATGTCTAGTCCCAGAATAATATACTAATAACTCTTAGAAGCCTTGTCTGTTTATTTCTTACAGCAGTTTTGTTCTATGTAATTAAAATGTAGTGCTGTGATTTCATATTTGCCTTAAAAAAGTGGTAACAATGCGACAAAACAAGTCTCTGTCCGGAGCACAAAGTTATGTAATAGCAGAGTGAAACAATACAAGTGCGCCATCTAGAGGAATGTAGTGATGCATGTCTACAAAAACTACAAGATACTTTATACGATCCTTTTTTTTATTCAGCCATTACTTCACCAGACAAATTCATTATGGACAAACTATTATTCACACTCAGTACACTTTATGTTGAGTAAACTGACAATTTAATTATGTTTTTTGTCCAAAATATTCATGTCTTGAGTCATAACTAGGCATTTGACATTCTTTACAGAGTATAACTATAATTATTAGAATATCTTTGCATAAAAATACGTTGCCTAGACTACACTAATTATTTCTTCTTCACTGTTTTCAGTTCTTCATGCTCATCCTCTTCATCTTCCTGGCCGAGCTGGCGGCTGCCATCCTGGCGTTCCTCTTCAGGGAGCATGTGAGTACTGTCCCAACGGAGCTAAAAGTTCAAAATCACTTTAATTGTCTCTAGGGAAATTGGTCTTGGACATAAAGTCTGCTAAATAAAATAAAACATATCATTAAACAGATGTGGAGTGCATCACGCTGTTAATTGCCAACATAAAGTGCATTCATCTACGCTCCTCATTCACACCGTCCTTATGTCCAGGGTTTAGGAGTTTTACTTTTACTTCTTCTTTTCCTGTATTTAACCTGAACCCTTTAGCATCTACCTGATGGTTACAGTTTGTATTCTGTATACAAGACATTGGAGGGGTCTGCCATTTTTTTACGAGCTCTCTAGTTATATATATGAATTTTAAAACATCTTTAAAAACAAATTATCCGTCAAGTTGCACTATGGGTATGGAAGCTGGGGAAGTCAGAGGCCTCCTTACTCAACAGCTGATGGTAAAAAGATGTATGGATGTCGCCACACACAGTCTGTTGTCTATCAGTGTAGCAGATGTGTTCGATCAGGTGCAGTCAACATGCAAAGTCAGTGTGGTCGTAGAAGTTTGACCTGCACCCTCAAAGACGGATAAAGAAATTGATGTCATGCAGACAGCTGCAGCTACATGGATGCAGAAAATGTAGTTTGAGCTTCAAACCTTCTCACACTTTCTTTTTCCTCTAAGAAGCGTCAAGTTGTGGACATGTTAAGTCTAGCCCAGAAGCTAATTCAAGTTCATAGAGAATCGTGAAGCTATAAGAACCATGAGGATCAGATTATCTTTTGTTTTATATCCGAGTTGAGTTGGCGTAATTATCAGTATTTGTCTGTTTCCCCTGGGAGGCAAAGCAAAGTTGAACTTTCTCCGTGTTGACCTTTGACCCTTGAGTCTCCCTGGGTGGTGCAAGGATGTTATTCCAAGGTTTAAATCACAAAGAGTGGCAGCTCCAGTGCTTAGTCTGCATGTGTGAACAGAGACATGGGAGGCACATGAATATATATTGCAGATGTTATCCTTTGTTTGAAGCAGTACACATGTTGTTTCTCTAATGGTTGGCTATGTTGTAACGTTGTGTTTTTAACAGACCGACAATCATACCGTAAGGGTTGATCAGAGGCGGAAGAAGTACTTAGATCTTTCACTTAAGTAAAAATAGCATTACTATATTGTAAAAATACTCTGCCATAAGGAAAAGCCCTGCATTCAAGTAAAGTACAAGTTTACAAGCATAAGCATTAAAATATGCTTTAAGTACTAAAACGTAGAATAATCTCCCAATCATAGACATTATATCATTGATTATAATTATTGATGCATTAATATGTGCATTCATTTAATGTTGCTCCTTCTAAAGCAGGGGTTCTCAAAGTTTTGATGAGTGAGGGCCAATTTAGGTACCCAATATTGGATTGAGGGTCGCCCAAGAAAAAACGGAACACAAAATAATTCCAAAACAAATCCTTTCTTTATTCTACTAACCAATTATACATACAGTCAGGGGCGGACTGGGAGGAAAAAGTGGCCTGGGGATTAATTGACAGACAGGCCCACTTAATGCGCGGCATGTATCGGCCGGCCGGCGACGAAAGTATGTTTCTTAACAAAAACCCTTATGCATTTAATGTTATTTTGGACCATTATTCATATAGTAATCACATTACCTGAGCCCTTGAGTTGCCTAGAGCAAAATAGTTACAGCATATATTTATTGATTTTAATGTTAACAGATCATTGATGCAATAACATTTGGACCCAATTTGCCTGACTTGACACATGGAATAGAACATGGGCGTAGGAAGCATCCTCAATGTGTTTGAGACAATTTAACCGGGTGTAGGCAGGTGGTTGACCTCACCTCCTCTAGGGGGGTCCGGGGGCATGCTCCCCCGGGACGTTTTTTTTTTTTAAATGTTGAAGTAAAATGCATCAATCTGGTGCACTTTGAGAGCAAAATTAGGGACTAAATCTATGGATACATCTCTCAACACCCATATGAAACAGAACTGTAAACAGATTTACTTTTTCTTTCAACATTTATTTGAACAGCAAGTGGAGGTAAAAGTGACTGCACCCAAAACAATAAACCTGCTAGCTAACTAGCCTAAACTCAGTAACAGAATGTGGGCAACACGTTCTTCTCCACAGCCGCGCGACCTCTGAGTCAGACATCACTTCCCCCTTTTCTATCCTACGGGTACAGCCACTCCCCCTGAACCCCGTTTCCCTGCCAAGCCCCCCCGGCCTCCCCTATGCAAGCTCCTCCCTCTGAACCCAGGGCTCACTACAATACTGTATACTGTATACACAAACTATACAAAAACGCCTTTATGCTTTGGAGCTTGTTTATCCATCTGTAACACCCCTCCAGGGAGTGGCCGGAACACTTACAAATGTGGGCCGGTAGGATTTAGGTAAGCAAAAAAGGAGTGGCCGGAACACTTACAAATGTGGGCCGGAAGGATTTAGGCAAAGAAAAAAGAAATGTATTATTGTTTTTTTTTAATTTATTGTTTTTTTTTGTCACATTAACTATCGCGGGCCGCCAGAAACATTTCCGAGGGCCGCCATTGGCCCGCGGGCCGCACTTTGAGAACCCCTGTTCTAAAGGTAGAGCTGATTTTATCAAAGTTTTTATTCTTCTGGGTTGCTTTTGGGTTGCTTATTCCATTGATGCACTTATTTATATTTTGTATCAATAATCTGAATTAGCCAATGAACTTAAGTTATCAGACAAATGTAGGGGAGTAAGAAGCACAATATTTTTCTCTGAAATGTGGTAAAAAGAAGTAAAAGAAAAAAAGGTACTGGGAAATGGAAATACTCAAGTCCGGCAGTGGCTCAGTCAGTAGGGTTGCCGGTTCAAGTCCCCTGCCGTGGTTCCCTTGAGCAAGGCACATATCGCCCCCCCACTTCCCATTGCTCCCCGGGGCTGTACAATAGCTGCCCTGCCTGAAACACCTCCATTGGACTCCTTTGTTTTCTTCAGTAACATAGTGACATCACTACAGTATGTAACACTTTCGCTTCTATATGCTAGCGCACCAACACATTGTACGTGATAGGCTAAGGGCCGGGAGATTTCCATCTCATCTCTAAAGCTGCAGCCAAACAAGGACGATAACGCAAACGGGCCGCAATCATTATCAAAAAAGTCTTCCGTCCACACGCAACAGGCACCAGAAACGTGTCCGTTCACACGAGACCGCTCGAAAGCGCTGGAGACGCTGTAGCACACATGCCAGGCCTGTAAGTGGCGCTGTAGTCTGCCACAAAAGCAGCGAAGAAGACTTCCCGCGCATGGTTGCCATGGTTGCCATGGTTGCCATGGTTGCCCTTCTGTTTAATCTCCGCTGTGGACGCTCTTTTTCTCCCTCCCCGAGGCAAGCGTTTGCTCCTGCTGTAAATCTCTCCGGTAGTCCACCAGCAGATGACAAACACCCACCTCTCCACCTCTTCCAAGGGACGAGGGGACCGTGTGGCAGAGTTTCAGTTCGGTCAACATGTCCGTTAAAGTTTAAATCTTCCGGACAAAATTAGAAAAGTGCCGGTCAGAGGTCTTCTTTGTTATTTATTGAGCTTTAAAACAAATGAATAATGACTCTATATAATAATATAAGAATAAGAAACGGAGCCTCTCTTTTCCTCCCCCTCTTCTGACAGCCCAGCAGCTGATCTCTGAGCAGGAGAGGTCAGGAGAGTCAGGGAGAGGCGGGGCTATTGCTTCAACGTTATCAGGAAATGATCGTATAGGCGTAAACACGGAGCCGTTTGCCCCCCCAGAGCGTTTTGTTTGCAGATCTACCCACCCTGGGACCCGTTATCGTTATCGTTATCGTTAACTGAGTTTCCATGTCGGCCTTGTGTGGCCGAACCGTCTATCTGATAGTGAACTGTAGCAGATACGACCGTTATCGTCCTCGTGTGGCCGGGGCTTAAGAGGTTGAACAATCACAACAGAGCCGACCAACTAGCCAATCAGAGCAGACTGGGCTCTGGTTTCAGACAGAGTTTGAGAAAATGTTCTTAGTTACTTTCCAGGTTTCTAAACTATTCTGTGTTTGTGTCTACTTCCAGTTGACCAGAGAGTATTTCAGCAGGGAGCTGAAACGTCACTACCAAGGTCACAACAACACTGACGTCCTCACATCCACCTGGAACGCCATCATGACCACGGTGAAGCATTGATTCTACACTCACCTCCTCTTTTCACCCTCCTCTCCACCTTTAATCGACCCCTCCCTTCATGTCTCTGTGTACAGTTCGACTGCTGTGGTGTGAGTGGCCCAGAGGACTTCGACGAGAGCCTCTTCAGACTCCTCAGCCCCACTAAAATGGTCCCAGAGGCCTGTTGCCAGGGGAACAGTTACCCCGGAGACGTCAGTATGGAGCAGTGTGTGAGCGGCAGCATGGTGTTCAGACACAACAAGGTCATATGCAGATTTATTTATTCAGTTAATAAATATTCCTGAATTCAATATTTGATGAGTTGTAGTATTGATATTTAAAAAAAAAAAAGAGTCTTGCGGCACTATAGCCATTTTTAAAACACTATATTGTTTGATAATTCAACAAGTATTTCAATTCTAACCCGTTATTCCAGTTAAATGGACACACGGACATGTTTTAGATAAATATAAAAATATTTCATACCCAGGCAGTTTTCTTCATATCGCTGTATGTTTCATTCATGCAGGGCTGTTACTCTGCCGTGGTGGACTACTTTGAGATGTACATTTACACCGCAGGAGCTCTGGCCATCGTGGTGCTGACTATTGAAGTATGTTCTGTTTCCTCATTTCCTTATATTTTAAAACACTGAATAATGTTTATCGCCTGTTATCTCTTTTTATGCCAGGGATTTAGGACAGTGATGTAGGTTAACAATAATTACGCTTAGGTTTTCAACAGAAACAATACATCTAAAACTGCCACTTTCTACACCAAAGAAATTCCTTTTAAACATACTTTCCTTACAGGTTATCTTTTAGGATGCTGATGTCATGCATCATTTTATGAATTATTTGTGTTGATGCTATTTAAAGCAAGCTTTTATTCAAATTTCAATAAAAAAGGGTTTGTATGTGTGTATGCATATTAAACAAGAGTAGTACAGTTGCCGACATGCGCAAATGTGCTACAACGGCCCAAAACATTTCCCTTAGGAGAAACGCGCTGCACTTTCATGAACTATGCAAATATAAAAACACAAATGTGCCAAAACACATGCAAATGAAGAATAACTCACCAAAACATGTCCGCCGAAACGGGGACACTAAAAAGAGATGCACACAGCTGGGGGCGGAGCACTTATTATTGCAGTTGACACTATTATTGCAAAATCTGCTGTAAGATCATTTAGTAACTTCAAATATACTGACTCTTTGCAGAGAATTGACACAGTTCACTGCAAAGTACAGCACAGTATAACATATAACACTGCAACCATGTCATACAGGGGAATGACAGTTTTGTCTTTACTCTCTGCAGCTCTTCGCCATGGTGTTTGCGATGTGTTTGTTCCGAGGCATCCAGTAAGCGCTGCATCATCACCAGCCAGTGGAATGGCACAAGTAGAAGGAAAACTAAAACTGTAAAATATGACATGCATTTGTACAGTGATGGTTTATGTGTCTCATTGGTTTTGTGACATCATTTTGTACTTCACAGTAGCAGCAGCAGGGTGGTAAGGTACTTCTTTGGGCACACAAGACACACACAAGAAGTAACAACACCTAAGCACTGTCTTTTTCTGAAGTAAAGGTTTACCACTGGTGCTAAGTGGGCTAACTGAACTATAGATGGTCACTTCAGTCCAATCTGTGTGCAGGAAACTGGCCCTAAAGCTGGAAACATGTTTAGTAGCCCAACTTTAACCTCCAGTCGGCCGTGATGGTGGATAATGCGGATCAGGGAGAGTCTGCACAGCACAGTTCAGGTACACTCAGCACATCTTAACTTCCCTTAGAACACTCAAAGCTGTCAGCACAAGAACAAAAATGTGAATCAACAATAAAAATCAGAACACGTCAGGCCTCATGCAAGATTATGATTGTATTCTCATTATGAACCTCTTTTTATTTTTGCTTTGAGGTTTGCTTAAGTGCACACATTTGTCGTTCAAACTTGATGAATGCAGCCTCTTGTGTTTATTGGGGCCACCTGTTAACTCACAAACACATCGTAGACTGAAACACAGTGGAGCTCTAAGTCTGTTTTTTTAAAGAAATCAGCAGGCCAAAAAAGTAACATTAGTATCTCTCAGTATTTGAATATATTAATACAGCTAAAGACAATTTCACATTAGAGTAGAACCATACTTTGACAGAAATAAAGGGGAAACGCTCTGAATTGAAAATGCTAAAAAACATTTGGTGAAAGATTGTTTTGTTACAGGCTGCCATTTAGCTGAGTGGCCAGTAGGTGGAGTCCTTTGTCCAGTACACAGGTTAGAATCTGCCTCGACGAACTTTCAGGCTCCTCCCCTCTGATTCACACCTTTACCACGATATCTCTTAAAAAAGGCACCAACAAATATAAAAAACTCACGACCTTAAAGAAAGATACAAGTCTCTGCTTTGCACAGCTATTAAGTTCTGTATTATAGTATGTTTTTATCACAGTAGAGTGTTGTGGAGTCTGTTAAGCCTTCAGTCTTTTCAATGTGTAACTCAAATGTCTCACTGATACCTGGAGAAACACACTCCCACCAATGCAGCCCTTTGATTTGTTTTTAAAAATAATCAAGAAGTGGAAAAAAAATCTCGGCCAATTGGCACAATGCTACGTTTTGTTTTACTAATTTATGTTCTATTATAGTAACATTCAAGCTGTACATATCAGATTGAGAAATTACGATTATTTTATTCATTTAGTTTTATGATGTCTTGAAAACATGAACAACATAATGCAAAGAAAGAGAGAGATAACTAACAGAGCAAGCTGAACAAAACAAATCAAACTGGTAAAATTAGCCATATCTACAAAGTAAGGTAAATCAGACCGGGAGAGGGGTTACGCTATATAAATAAAATACCATATGAATACAACATAAATGTATTATTGGCATTTAGATTTTTAAATCAAACAGGTGTTTCTCCCCTGTAGAAAACTGAGTATTTGTATTCATACTCAGTCATTTTGTATATGTTAAAATTCTGTCTTCGCACACGAGGTTCTTGCACGAGGCCTGAAGTCAACAACTTTCATAAATCATAAATCATTGATCAGTGTCCGTTCACCGTCAATAATTGTCCAAATGTTTGTTTACAAGAGTTTGTACATAAGTATTAAGATGAGTCGTATTTAAGATGGTGGAGCACCTGTAAATAAACTTCACAACGAGACTGAATGTGTGTGAGTGCATGTATGTGTGTGTATTTGTACATATACCTCAGTGGGCCTGTGGCAGTGTACAGTGTGTTCTCCTTTTTGTGCACAGTGTGATAATGTTATTGTGGTCAGTAGTTCTATACAATGGAAGTTTAGTTAAGACAGTATTTTACTGTGAGTGTGTTTGAAAACAAAAAGTCTATTTGTATAAATGGCACTGATTGATATTAAACAGATTTCTGTGATTTGAGCGATGTGATGTTGCGTTTATCCTTTATACACAAACACAACTCGCAAGATCATTTATAAATATAAATATCCTAAATGCATAAATACAACTAATTGTACCTCTGACCTTTCATCATAGCTGATTGTCTTAGTGTGGTCCGGTGCAAATTCATTTCAATTTGGCAAAAATTCACTTGGACTTAAAGATGAACTGATAAGAGTTGGGGGAAAGTTTAACTTGATCAATTATGATCAATCGCCCAACCTTAACCTTCCTGTGTAAACTTTGCAAATCTGGGGTCACTATCTAACAACTTTTTTTATTCTTGAAAATAGTCTCTGAAGACATGGCATGGTACGAAATTCAATAAACATAATTATTAGGAAAAGTCGCTAGCAACGTGTTCACGTGTTTCCGATCAAAATGTTTACATGATGGCTGAAAGCACATTGAAGCCACCAGTGTGTAAACCTTTATAGATACAGTCTATGGTGTAAACATATAATGTGTAGACTGCTCACATTGGGCAAGAGAAGCTTCACCTGCTGGCAGGAGACACAAGTGGTTTAAATGGTACTGGCGTAATTAAAACATTAACATAATATATGACATAAAAAAAAGATCTATATTATTATTTTGTTAAGTTTCGACCCTTCAGAGTCTGACTTTCTCTGTGTCATCTTTTGATTTGATCATTAGAAAGGATGTAACCATCTTGTGTACAGGCTGTTTTTGTTGACTCAATGTTTAAACCCCCTAAAAACACAAATACACTTCAAACTAAAACCAAAACATATGATCTTATTACAAGCAGTCTTACGATGCCTGGTAACCACAGAGTGCTATCTCATGCAGCTAAATATAACACTGAAAGCAAAAGTGAAACAAGGCAGGCATCATCTCTGAACTCTCTGCTGGAGGTTTTTGGATATTCCTGAATTATATTCATAAATTCAAGTATTTGAATCCATCACCAAATGTGGAGGACACCTCTAGAACAGACTGCGACGGCTGCGCTGTTCCTCGGAATAATTATGTCGCAAATTGTTGGAGAAGGTAGGTCCAATGACACAGATAATCTGATTTAATTTAACATGTAGGACGTTTCTTTTATTGACAATTGTATCCTCTAGATTTATTTTTGTTTAAATACCACCCATGACTGATACTGTTGAACGTCTGGCTTCATAGTTCTAGCAAAGAATAACAGTGATTACTTTTCCAGTTAAAGTTTGTCATCACGTTCCTGTCCAGTGAACACCATGTATCTCTGATTTTCTGATGTTTGTGACAAACTGAAAAAATTAAGTGTTCCTTTATAGGTATGGAAAGTATTCATAATTCTTAAGAGCAAAAAAAATGGAAATGCAATCTACAAAACAACAGGGCTGTATCTCTGAGCTTGTGAAAAAGTTGTCTTTTTACAGAAAATGTATCTGCAAACACATTTTATAGAATATGTTGCATTATAGTAGATTAAAATAGCCAACACAGGATATAAATTAGTACAATCACAAACATATACAGCAGAGAAAATGCAACATAAACATGAATACAGCAAATAACAACACTGATAGGGAAGATGTTACTGAAAAATGTAGAGCTGCAAAAATGTGTTGACTAAAAAGTGAGAATCAAATAAGCTTTTACGCTTATTTTTTGCCTCTTGAATATGTAGATTTTCCTGCTTTTTACCGTTTCCATCATATCTAAACCGAAAATCTTTGGGTTTTGGATTGACAAAACAAGACATATAAAGCCATTGCTTTTGACATTGACAAGATGTTTTGGAAATGTACTTTACCAAACAGTTCATTGAGAAAATTATGATCAGATTAATTTAATTTAATTGAAGTAAAGTATTTTCACAGTTACATGTAAAGGATCTGAATATTTCTTTCACCACCGTGTGATATTGAGATGTGATTTAAACAGGCTTGAAGCCGTGTGGCAGCTGCAAAGGAGGAGATGCCTGTGTTTGGGTGTGTCAGTGTGGAGGACCTCTTCAATGCTCTTCTGTCCCCAGGCAGTGCTGTAAAAGTGCTGAGTCAGCCTGGTCAGCAAGTCACCCTTCCGTGTTCGTACAACTATGAGGATAACACACACATCCCTCAGCTGTCTGTGCAGTGGAGGGGCCCAAACAACCAGCTGCTGTGTCACTACATCAAACACAAAGCTTACCAGAACTGCACCAGGGGGTACACCATCAGCTACAGCCCCGGCAGCATCACACTCACCATCCAACATGTCCACATGGAGGATTTTGGTGCTCACGTTTGTTCAGTGAGCAAACCCCACGAGTTCTCTGACTACAGCATGGAGCTGGTCAGGATGTCAGGTGAGTCTGACAGGTGGAGGCGGGACTAACAGTCCATCAAAAAAGAATACATGCTGTGATACTGTGGGTTAACAGGATGTCTTTTTTTCTTTAGAGTATGTCACCTCAGCTCCAAAGAGTGGAGGGGATCAGCCAGGTATGTTTACATGAAGCACACTTCACAGTCATACAGACCAAACGTACTTTTACTATAAATAATAAGCTTTCTTCTTGTCAACAAATAAAAATAAAAATAAATCATCACTGTCTTTCTGTCTGTGGCTCTTGGCTTAAAGCTATGCAGTTTTCTACTGAAGAGGCATATCCAACGGCACTCAGACAGTTAGAAAATAGCTGGGGAAGATAGGGGGTGCACTTAGCAACTGAAGAGCCAGATACTCCCTCCAGACTTGGTAGAGCTCCAAGACATTGCTAAAAGAGTGTCTGCCTACAAAAATACATCATCACTGCACCACTCTATGCAGGTTTTAGCATTGCAGTGTTTTAAACCTTATGTTGACAGGGTTTTTACAATTCTAGCATTCTGATGTTAACATGGTATAATCATGCTAACATTTAATAAGCTAATCAGCATAACACAGGCCCATGTGAATGTCATTACTTTTGTAGGGAGTCGGTCTTGTCCAAACTTTTGGACAAATTTAAGCTTTCAACTGAAAATAAAGTATGAACCAAAATGATGGACGATATGATCGACATCCAGAGAGCAACATGGCTCGCTAGGAGGAAAAAAATGTTTAGTAGGATACTTCTCCAAACTGCTGGTCACTAGGAAATATCGCCTTTTTTGACACAAAGAAGATATACTGTATTACGATATGATACGCAGACAATACCTTTGAGTAGATAGGCCTATATTTCCTGTTGGTTTTAGTCGTATCATGAGATTGGTTGACAATAAGAACTGTCTGACTATCTTTCATAAAGTTTTGATTTCCAGTTAATGTTGCCAGGTTGTTTATAGGCATTTGTCTTCTTATTTAAATTTGAATATTTTTGTATAGGAAAGACCACACTAAATTAATCTGTCCCTTTCTCATTTCAGGTTCCACCTGGACACTCATCATTTTCCACACTTTATTGTCTGTTTGCATGTAAGAGATGAACACTAGGAACATATACAGTATAACGTTTCAATGAACTTGAATATCTACTATTTGATTGATTTAGATACTGCTTTGTCTTGTTTATGTCTCTTATGCTGGTGTTATGTATTGTGTATCTTGTTTTTTATGTGTTTGTACGGCGACCTTGAGAGCCTTGAAAGGCGCCTATATAAAATAAATGCATTATTATTATTATTATTACTCGTGTCACTCGGCTATGTTCAGGTGACGTGAACTGAGCATAGGTTTGGACACTGTGAAAATATGTTGAGTGATTAATGTCAGAGCCTGTGGGCGTCTATCATTATCTGTAAACCAGCAAATAATAAAATATGTGTAGCTTCAGAGTTTTACAAAATATTCACATTTCTCACACAAAGTAAAAACATGAACATTGATGCCTGTGGTTCTATATTACCTACTACAAACTTAGTAAAAAAGAAAAGTATAGCTCCATAAGATAAACAGAAACATTTGACAATGTAAAACATTGCTTCTTGGCAATAAATCTTATACCGTTGGAAAGCCTGTTTATTTTCCATTTAAATGGTGCCACATTTGTGAGGAACAAGCATTTGTGGGATGAGCAGCAGAGCTGAGTATGGGGTGCGCCCAATTCTTCTTCGCCAATGCCAAACAGCTGTTTTTAGCTGTTGACTCTTGTTTGGTGGATTGGATTGAAGTCTGATGAAACAAGACATATTGGCAATTCAACAATTTATTTATTTAACAAACAGCAGCCTCAATAGCGTATGGAAGAATCATAGAAGCCACAGCAGCCTCTCCTCCTCATGCTGTCACCAGCTTGGTCACACAGTGCTGTGGCGTGGCTTCCCATTCTTCAATCAGCTTTTGTCCCAAGTCAGCCAACGTGGTTGTGTTGGTCACTCTGGAACTGCTGACAGGAGCTGACAATCAGGTGACAATCATGCGCCTGATGGTCAGCACATTCATCTATAAAGTATTTGTAGGGCAGGCTGTAATACTGAAATATTCCACTTGGTGGAGCCAATAGTCAACTCCCATGAACAGGAAGGCAGATGGAGGGGAAACACATTTAAGGTGAGTGTGGTAAACACTGCTTCTCATTGAAGGTTTCTCATTTCTCTAATTCCCCTCCTCGACTCCTATCCTCGTGTCTTAGCCCACAGGAGATGCGAGCGGAGGAGTCAAGGAGGGGAACCGAGGAGAGAGGAGGGGAAGCAGCAGGCGTTTAGAGAAATGTGATGTCCTTGCTGAAATCCATTTCCGGGTCACTACCGGAGGACCAAGGAATACGAGGAGTCGAGGAGGGGAAATTAGAGAAATGAGAAACCTTCAATGTCATCAAGGAATTGCTAAACTGGGTAAAACTAGTGAGGACGCGTGGGCTCAACAACAACGCTAATTACTTGCAATACCATTTATTGACAACCAGACCACAGTGCATTGCTTAACGGTCAACAACTGTGTGCTCACGCAAGAGCCTCAATCCCTGCCACCTGTTACCCATCCAACCTTTTATACCAGGAAGCCACCCAGTGTTAAAACATATCAAAAACAACAACAACACTGATTGTAATGGGTTCAACAGTGAGGAGTGTGCAGTATATCAGCTGTGTTATTCAGTCACAAAAGATACAAGGGGCCTTTTATTTCTCTAATTTCCCCTCCTCGACTCCTCGAATCCTTGGTCCTCCGATAGTGACCCGTAAATGGATTTCAGCGCGCCATGTTGAAGGACATCTCATTTCTCTAAATGCACTTCGAGGATCGAGGATCGAGCATCGAGGAGTCTCTCTGGAGGACAAACAAAGAGTCGATATTTTTCTAAAACCATTTAGTGCTTCACATAATAAAATACACAACGGCTGTATCCTGATATATATTATATGCTTTAGGAGCTGTAGGTGTGTGTCTGGTACAGTGTGTAGGTGTGTGGTACAGTGTGTAGGTGCGTGTGGACAGACACGTCTCTGTTGGTTTGGTGTCCTATGCTTACTTTTAATACTTGTAAATAAAACGTTTGGCCCGTAATTTAATTTCCCCATTGTAGAAAAAGTATATAAGTCATCATGAACCCAGTTCTGTCCATCAGACAGAGTGCTGTGCCTCCTGTCATCATTAATGGACGTCTCTTTAAAATGACCACTCAGAGGAGAGGAGTTCTCATTTCTCTAACCGCCTGCTGCTTCCCCTCCTCTCTCCTCGGTTCCCCTCCTCGATTCCTCCGCTCGCATCTCCTGTGGGCGGGACTAAGACATGAGGATAGGAGTCCAGGAGGGGAGTCCAGGAGGGGAATTAGAGAAATGAGAAAGGCCCAAAGAAAGCAATCATCCCGGTGTCACATTAATACGTGATGTTCAGGAGCTCGACAAAAAAACTCCAACGTTTTCTTAAGCATATCTTTACATTTTTCTAATTGTGAACAAATACCATGTAAAGGTACAAACTAACATGTATTGTTTTTTTATAAATATATGGCATATTTCTTAATATTTTGTGGACTATTTTTCAGAGTCAGACTTATCCACATTTGTTGCCAAAGTGAGTATTTATTGCAACAAGATGGTGTATATGGGATGTTGTTAAAATCAACCACAGTGTGCCTTCATAGTAATAAAGGAACATGTCATTGTTAAAGAAGATATATGAGGTTTTGGTACACACAATTATTGTTAATACATACTATCACTGTTGGTTTGTTGTTATACAAAATAAAATTCACCAGACTTATCTTTTAAACAGCATTTATTGTGTTTTCTCCACTAGGTGGCTGTCAAACATCAACACAAACTGACAGATTGCTACACAGTAATTCTCTGTGATTTCATCACTGCTCAGGACCTTATTTCACCCTACACACAGCCATTTTCATCAACATCACTGTCAAACATATAGATTAATGATCAACATTATGGGTTATTCTTACTGTACATGGTCAATGAGTCATGGATATGAAGTGAATATTGTGCATTACTGCTCTTGATAACACAAACTGATCAACATCTTAAACATTTAAAAGATTTTGAGTTGACTTTTCATCATTGCAACACATTTGTGAAATTGGGCAGGTATTTATAAGTACATTTTTCAATATTTCAAAGTAATGATTAATTTAGGTAACATATATAAAGCTGTTTCTTAAAGTTGGAGGGCAGATTTCCTTTGAGATTCTTTTTTATTCTGAGTTATTGTCTGCCTTAAAGTCCTTGGTATGGAACAGAGGGTGAAAAGAGGTGCTGCAGCACAGGCAGTGTGAGAAACAAAAAGAGCTTTTTCAACATTAAAGCATGGAGACATGTCATGACCATAATCTGTTCTCTTTAGGAGGATATAGAGTGTTGTTGCATGCTAGTGCCGTAAGCCTCGGGTGCCGTGATACAAGCCTTGTTAGCTAAATCAGAGCTGGATAGACGTTATTCAATAGCCTAATATTTATACAAGTTTCAAATAAACAATTTCTTAGTATTTCCCATCCTTTCTGATCAAAAGTTTTGTGGGAAAGGAATTAAACGGGCCTGTCCTTTAAAGACGTCTTTCCTAAATACAGACAATAAATAAACATTTGGTAACTAAAGCAAATAAAAGCACATGCTGCTTTTTGTAGTTTCAATCCTCTATTGACCTCATGTGTAAAGTCAGCAAAGTGCCCCTTTTACAACATCTTGTTATCACTCAAGATATAAAAACAGCAACATTTGGGTCTGCTTTTCCCAGCTGATAAAGTAGTTATATAACCTCTAAAAATGTAAGGACATTCGTATATTAGTTTAACATTTTTCTAGTGTTACACATATGCTCATTTAGTTCACAACCCATCAAAACAAAACACAAGAAGAGTGTATCTTGACAAAGTTATAGCCGCTGTCACAGCAGGGCCGTAAAAACCCGTCGTCTGTGTTTAATGGAGCTCTGGATCCAGTCTGTTTGTTCCATTTTATCTGCTTCTGCAAATCCCTACATTGTGAGCTCGGCCGAGAGCACGACAGATAGGCTTACAGTATGTTAACAGCAGGATGTGAGGTTTCCTGAGGACGGCCTGGACCACAGCCAGGGCTGTGAATGAAACATCATGTTATATACTGTGTGTGTCCGCCTCGGCCACGTGAGCAGCCACCTATTTCTGCAGCTTCGACCTATGGCACAGCTGGCTGCGAGTTTCAGGTCGAATAAGGCGAGTCGAGAGTGTCTGTCCTTAATTTACATTTTGTTTTTCAGTGAAGAGTTGAGGTGGGGTTAAGCAATCTCTATGCACAGGCAGCAGAAACCTCATATGCCCTTTGTCAGGCTTCTGCATGTATAGATTATTTCTCCTACTTCCTCAACATGTTCTTTACTTTATTCATTTCCATGTTCTGCTTCTTTATACTACAAGAATTCCGATGTAACTGTTGTATTAAAACTGTATCTGACAGCTGCTAGTTGGAAAACATCCGCAACACTGGCAAACTTTATAAAATATAATACCTTGTTACGTTAAAGGGACCCTATTATACTTTGTGTTATACATAGGTATCTGTGCATGTAAATGGTCTGCAAAGGCTAACATCTCAAAGTTCTCTGCAGAGGAAGTTTCTCTCCCGCACACTTTTCTCCTAATGGCTGCAAATTTAATTATTTGAATGCTGTTTTGTATTGTTTCAAGCCAGTACTTCTTTAAAGGAAGGCAGCAAAGTTTTCACATCGCAACTTGTTATGGCCCATTTCAGATATAATTTATATTGATCATTATCAAAGATAGATAAATGCATAGGTCTATAGATCTTCAATGCTACAGCTGCTGAAGGTTGGTTCCTATTTATCACTTAACTTACTGTTGGGTAGCTTAATTTATAATAAAATACATCAGATGTATTTGTTTATGATATTTTAATAACTACATTTATCTAATCACAAGCGTGGTGTACAATATTAAAGGTCACCTATCATGCTATTTTTAGGCAATAGCATAGGTCTCAGATATATACAAATATATAAAAAACATGTCAGTCTATGAAGTGTTTTGGTAAAAAGAAAAAACAGATCACCCATTCTAGCCATGCCTCATATCCCTCTATTTCTCTTCCTGTTACAAAAGTGCTGATTCTGGGTATAAACATGTCTCTCTTGAGAATGAGACCCTGTGTCTCAATGAGATGTTCACCTGTATAAATAAAGGCTAAATTAAAAATTAAAAAATAAAGACATGGGGGGCGGAGCTTATGCCGGCTCATGCGGGACCTGGCAGATACTGTCTAAAATGCTGCGGTGATGAAACGTAAGGATTATTAGATCAAGGATTATTTCTGAAACAGTATGGAGCTCAAAGGCTTTCTCTCTTGCCGGTTATAACACAAGGTGAGTTCCTTTTTATTTCCTGCTTCTTCACACACATGCTCTCCAGTACAGGTTAGCTCTGAGTGTTAGCGATGCTAATGTAAACACTGACCATATTACGTCCAAAACAGTCGGGCATTGTTTCTGATAGCAACTTTCTGATAGTGCTGTGGGTCCGCCGCCAATATTACGTCATATCGGCCGCAAATCTGGATCAGCTCCGTTGTACCCCCGTTTTTAGAGATTTGGGTACGGAGGAAAAGAGAGAGGGTCTTATTTTCTGACGCTGCGTGAGTTCATTACTTTCCACCACTGTCTACAGGGAATCCTCCTGCGGTTTGTTTTCTCTCTGCATGTTCAGGCATGAGCTCAAACTCAAACCTCATTGGACCTCTGTGTTTGTTTTAAACCCTGAACAGGATGATTATTTGCATATTTCACAGCTTTCAAAGGATAACATGTCACAGCAAAGTTGTAGTTCGGTAGCTGTTTCTTTGATATTATACAAAGCACATTTCTTGTTTTCCTTCATTTATTGTGTCATCTTTTTTAACCTGAAGCTCGTCCCTTGTGTCAATTTTGTTCTTGTCAGATTTCACCATGAATTAGTCAGACATATGACTCATTTAGAAGGTGATAAACAATGAGCTGCCTTAGTTAATCATCTTTCTTCTATCACAATGAATTACGGTGTCTGCCCTCCATCCTTATTGGAGACTTTGTGGAAAATAAATATCCTTAATTACCTCAGAATCTACACAATCAATAAAATAAATAAAAAAACAAGTCATATTTCACCTGTGTTAAACACTGCTTTATACTGTATAGAATGCCGGAAAATTCAGCTTGGAGTGCTTGGAGTTTATTAAAAAAACAGTCACAAGGGAAGTCATTGACAGGAACTGAGGACAGCGAGGTATTTAAGGGTTTGAGATAAGGGTTGGGTGGGGTTAACAGCCTGAGTTAAAAAAAAAGAAGTTACAATGCTATTTGTAGTAGTCGGAAACTTTTCTGTGTGTCATTCTAGGGGACTGTATCAAAAATATATTTTCAGTTGTTTTTTTATTTTAATGGAATCTGTTGAAATGAATGTATGTGTGCCTTCATGCTTGAATGGGAAAAACACATGACACGTAGGCCTACTGTGTTGTCACTGAACTGTGTATTTCCACGTTTCACCAACATGGATAACCCTGACATGCCTGCAGTAAGTAATATGTGAACAGCGTAAAAAACTAAAACAACGTGACACTCAAGCGAGCAGAGAGCTCCTTCACCTCCTCTGCTGTCCATGTGTTACTATGGTGAAACGAGGCAGAGAGGAGCAGGGAGGGCAGGGCGCCCAAGGACACTTCATGTTTTGTCTGAGCGGGCTGATCATCCAACACAACAAACTGGTGAAAGGCTTCGGGGAAAAGTAAAGAAAAAGACCAACACACTTGTAGACAGTGACTACTCCAGTACGTTTTTAATTATTTAACAGAAAAAGACCTGCCCAGTGTTGCAAACTGTTTTCCAATGAAAGCAGCTAGCAGCACTAGCACCAATAATTATTGTTGGAGCTAGTGCTGCTAAATGTTAGATGCTAGCTAAGATTAATGCTTAATATAGCAAAACAAATAATCTCTTTAGTCCTCCCTCCGAGCCATTCTCCAAAAATGAACATAAAAAAAAAGGTCAAATTATCATAATGAACATAAACAATGCACATTGGTTTTTCTGTTGGAGCATTTGATTATTGTCGGGATGTAAACGGTACTACAACAATGATATCAAGATGTTTTTGGAAACGTTTACTCAACCCAGCTTAAACTCGAGTTGACGAAAGTAATTATGGAATGTTAGGTTTGTTCTTGTTTTGTTTGTTACTTTTCCTTTTGTTCCGATGAACATAACATTTCATAAAATTGCCTTCTGTTTGCATCCCCACACCTGTCTCCCTGTTTGTACTGCTTTTGGGTCCGCACTCCAAAGCCCTGACAGGGGGACCATTATCTATAAAGTTTGTTCCCGGGGAACCTATTCTAAAAAAACAATCCTGACATAAGTGGGGAACCTTATCAAAATATTTGGTCCAGACTCCAGACCCTTATCTAAAACGTGATTTACCATTCACCCATAAACCTTTTAACCCAAATTTAAAGTTTTGGAAAAAATTGGGGACCCTTATCCACAAAGTTAGTTCTGGACCTAAGGGGGAACCCTTATCTAAACAACCAGTTAAATACATAAGGGGGGACACTTATCTAAAAAGCATTTCCGGACATAAGGGGGAACCCTTATCTAAAAAAAATTGTTCCGGACATAAGGGGGACCCTTTTCTTAAAACCTTTTCAGACATAAGTGGGGACCCTAATCTTAAAGATTTGTTCCGGACATAAGGGGGGACCCTTATCTTAAAAGTGATTTCTGGACATAAGGGGGAACCCTTATCTAAAAACTTTTGTTGTGGACATAAGGGGGGACCCTTATAGATAAGCTTGATAAGAGTAATGGCCTGATGACATTTACAGGTTTACTATGAGCCATAGTCACAGTGCCAGCTGCTGTGTACAGGAACTCAGCCTTATGTGATACACATCATCTAATTGACATTAAAATTACAAAGTGTGGTCTTCACGTGGTTAAGTGCAACATACTACATTTAGTGTGGGTTATCTAACGAAACATAGTGGACACCAAAGGTAGGGTGACCGGTGGCCTCATAGCACATGTGGTTGATTTAGTGGCACAAACACAAGTTAAGGAAAACGTTTTAAATGTATTCAATATGTACCTTTTTCTGTCTGTGACACAGGAAGATGAAATCTGAATTTGTAATCCTGCCTACAAATTGGCTTAGTTGTTTTTCCTACCAAGCAAACAGCTCTCCATGAACCCAACACCAGACATGACTGAAAGCTCTTTTTAATAACCATGTCCACTTCCGTTACAGATGTGACCTTTTTCTTCAGACATTATAACGTTTTGAGGCCGATCTCCTCTATGACTAAACATCACATTGAACCTTCTAGTGATTAGTTCCACTTCTAAACTCTCCAACACTAAAACTCACCATCTGGAAAGCAAAGCCTCGGGGCATTAGGGATGTGTTTCAATGTATCACATCCATCAACTCTGGACACTTTTGATTTCTCTCTGACCCATAAATCAAGATCTTTACAAACATTCCAGGAACATTCTGGAACATGCAGTGATGAATGTTTTCTATCTGCCGTCTTTTTATGGTCTTTTTGTGTGAAGTTTGCCAGGAGACTGCAGAATTTGTACATAACAGGCCTCGTTTCCAACAATAGAACAAACCATGTTCATAAAACTATTAAATCCTTTAATATTTTACTTGAACTACTAGTGCAGCCATTCTACTAATCTAATTAAAGAACATGACGTCAGAATCCGACCAGGAAAATGTGTTGGATGAGATAAGAGACACTCTCTCCTTGTGGTGACGTAAGCGTTGATCCTGTATACTGATTCCTCCTTTGTCTCATGAAGGAGCTTGAAATAGTCTTTCGACCAGATTAGGATCAGCGGTCATTATCATGATGTCCTTATCACAATGTCATGATAGGGGGATTGTCAGGTATTTCCCCTATCTCACATTAAAAGGTATGTGAACCTAAATAATATATTTTCATTTACCTCTGAAGATAAATAGCCATGCAGATGGGTTTTACTTTAGTTGATTTTTTACTATCTCTTTAATCCCATAACAATGGTTAAATAAGGAAAATAATGCGTAGATGTAATTCTGTACCACATTGTCTGCCATTGTGTTGGCGTGTGGACAGAGATCTATCTCAAAACCTGGACAAATTAAAGAAAAACGTTCTCCATGGCTCTGAGGTCAAAATAATTATGCTAATTTGATCATAGTCAAAAAGCAAATGGAACAAGAAATGTTTGCCTGGCCAAGAAACATTCCCGCAAATAAGACACAGTCAAATCCTAACCTTTTTTAATTTGATATTCTGCTTTTTCAGGTCAAACAAACTAATGGTACAATATAACAGGTTCATTACTGAGGTTAGGAGCTGGCAGGTGTTTTTGTTACCTTTGGGTGGAGCCAAGCACATTTTCTCTAGTTTCCAGTCTTTGTACTAAGCTAAGCCAAGTTTCTGTCTGCAGTCTGTCTGCTGTCTCATATTTGGCTTGTCTGGCTTCAAGTCTACCACACAATGTACAAACTGACATTTTTGCTACTTATTTAAACACTTCCTGCTAAACTCCAACATGCTAGCACTGACAGCAACGTTAGTGGTGACGCATTTAGCTCAAGCTGTACTGAGACAGTACATCCTCAGAGAGCTGCATGCATGGTTATAATCTCTTAGTGTTCCTGTTCTATCAAAGTTTTATATAATTAAATAATTAGAGAGATTAGATCCCATGAAACTAGCTTGCTCTAATCCCTCTGTTTTTTATTTTAAATTAAATTATGTGCTGCTTAAATTGTTGATTCAGACCCAATTAAACCCATCATTGTAGAACCCACACATGCACTCACTGACAGAGGTTCATTTTAGACTCTAGTCTAACTGGCTGTTAATAAGTGAGGAACTTTGGTTTCGGCCAACCCCTAAATTACGCAACCAGACATTATAGGGAATCATGTCATATGTGTGTGTGTGTGTGTGTGTGTGTGTGTGTGTGTGTGTGTGTGTGT
>CALSBZ010000600.1:283591-296341 GCA_943591055.1 Gobionotothen gibberifrons
ATCAGGTTTCATAGAGCTAAAACATTTCAAGTGCTACTCAACTGGCTTTAGATAAGCCAGTCCTTTATTAGTATATAAGTGCTTTGTTAATAATTATATCGCTCGAAGTGGAGTCGAAAGAGATGAGTTTTCAGTCTGCGCCGGAAGATGTGTAGGCTTTCTGCTGTCCTGATTTCAATGGGGAGCTCATTCCACCATTTTGGAGCCAGGATAGCAAACCCACGTAAAAAAAGAAACTTGTATGGTGGAATCAGCTTTCTGTGGGACACGGAGATTGTAGGGGGAGTGACATGGTGTTTTGCTTTACCTCAGGTGTTGGAATCACAAAGTGCTGCATGGACTCAGGAACTCGAGTGCCGGGAGCCAGATGGTCAGCGGCAGATGTACTAGGCGGGTGTTGCCAAGAGAGCGCATAAGCATTGCCATGACTCTTTCCAGGCCTGTACTTGATTACATAGTCAAAGTTAGCAAGTTCAGAAGCCCAGCGCTGCTCCACAGCACCTAACTTTGCTGTTGAAAGGTAACTGAGAGGATTGTTATCAGTGTATATGACACATATCTGCCCTAACAGGTACTCTCTGAACTTTTCTGACATGGCCCATTTAAGGGCCAAGAACTCCAGCTTCATGGAGCTATAATCGTTCATATTACGCTCTGATGGCCTAAGGCCTCGGCTGGCATATGCTACCGGTCTGATCTTACCATCTTGTTCCTGAGAAAGGACTGCTCCCAGTCCACTGTGGCTCGCATCCACTTCCAGAACAAAGGGCAGAGAAAAGTTGGCATAGGCTAGCACGGGCGCTTCAACCAGTTTACGCTTTAGGCGTTCGAAACTCTGCTCATGCTGCTCAGTCCACATTGCTGTCAAATCCTTGTTAGATGCCCTCCGAGTCTTGGTACCTCCCAATTCAGCAGTCAGCCGATGCAGGCGGGCTGCCAGCTTTGCAAAGCCGTCCACATGCCGCCGGTAGTGGCTAGCGAAGCCAAGGAATGACCGCAACTCAGTTACATTGGTGGGACGTGGCCACTTTGATACTGCATCGATCTTGCGAGGGTCAGTAGCCACACCCTCTTTGGAGATGACATGTCCCAAGTAGTCAACTTCCTCTCTGAAGAAGCAACACTTCTCCAGCTTAGCCTTGAGGTTCTCCTGCTTCAGCCGTTCCAACACAGCACCCAGATGCTCCATATGTTGGGCTACAGTGGATGAGAAAACAACAACATCATCTAGGTATAGTAACAGAGACTGACAATGTTGGGCCCCAAATATTCTCTCCATTAGCCTTCGGAAGGTACTTGGGGCATTGCAAAGCCCAAAAGGCATCCTGTTCCACTCAAAAAGGCCGAATGGGGTACAGAAGGCAGTTTTCATCTTATCCTTCTCTGTGACAGGGACTTGATGATACCCACTAGCCAGATCCAGCATGGAGAACCAACGGGCCCCCGAGAGTGTGTCTAGGGATTCCTCAATCCGTGGCAAAGGGAAGGCCTCTTTTCGGGTCTTGTTGTTAATTACATTACATTACATTACATTACATTGCATTTAGCTGACGCTTTCATCCAAAGCGACTTACAGTAAGTACATTCGACCAGGAAGATACAAACTTGAAGAAAACAGAATCATATAAGTACATCAGGTTTCATAGAGCCAAACATTTCAAGTGCTACTCAACTGGCTTATAAATAAGCCAGTCCTTTATTAGTATATACTGTAAGTGCTCTGTTAGTAATTCTTTGTTAGTAATTCTATCGCTCGAAGTGGAGTCGAAAGAGATGAGTTTTCAGTCTGCGCCGAAAGATGTGCAAGCTGTCTGCTGTCCTGATTTCAATGGGGAGCTCATTCCACCATTTTGGAGCCAGGATAGCAAACACACGTGTTTTTGCTGATGGCAACTTGGGTCCCCCTCACAGCGAGCCGTTTGGCTGATGCTGAGCGAAGTGCACGTGCTGGGGTGTACAGTTTAACCATGTCCTGGATGTAGGAAGGGCCAGATCCATTCGCAGCATGGTACGCAAGTACCAGTGTCTTGAAGTGGATTCTAGCAGTTACTGGAAGCCAGTGAAGGGAGCGGAGGAGCGGTGTGGTGTGGGAAAAGAGCCGCTGCCTTCTGGATGCAGCGGGTTGTAGCAGCGATGTTTGCAGTGAAGGACAGTTTGTTATCTAGGATCACACCCAGATTCCTTGCAGTCTGAGTCGGGGAAACAACAGAGGTGCCGATGTTGATTGTTAGGTCAAGAGTGGGACAATCTTTTCCCGGAAGGAAAAGCAGTTCAGTCTTGTCAAGGTTGAGCTTGAGGTGGTGAGCAGACATCCACTGAGAGATGTCAGCTAGACAAGCAGAGATGCGTGCGACGACCTGGGTCTCTGAGCGGGGAGAGGACAGAATTAATTGGGTGTCGTCAGCGTAGCAGTGGTATGAAAAACCATGCGGGCTAATGACAGATCCGAGCGAGTTTGTGTACAAGGAGAAGAGGAGGGGACCAAGAACAGAGCCATGGGGGACCCCTGTCGTTAGTTGACAAGGGTCGGACTCGGACCCTCTCCAAGTTACCCTGTAGGTACGGTCTTTGAGGTATGAGGTGAGGAGGGAAAGTGCAGTGCCTGAAACTCCAAGTTTCCGGAGAGTGCGATGGAGGATCTGATGGTTCACCATGTCGAATGCAGCAGAGAGGTCCAGAAGGATGATGACAGAGGAGAGGGATGCTGCTTTGGTAGTGTGCAGTTCCTCAGAGACAGCAAGGAGAGCAGTTTCTGTGGAGTGACCTGCCTTGAAACCAGACTGGTGCGGATCCAGAAGGTTGTTCTGATGGAGATAAAAGGAGAGTTGTTTAAAGACAGCGCGTTCAAGTCTTTTAAACAGGAACGGGAGGAGAGAGACAGGTCTGTAGTTTATAACATCAGACGGGTTGAGAGTGGGTTTCTTTAGGAGAGGGTTTACTCTTGCCTCCTTTAGACTGTTTGGAAAGTAACCAGAAGTTAGAGAAGTGTTGATGAAATGGGTGAGAAACGGTAGAATATCAGGAGCGATAGTCTGAAGGAGGTTTGAGGGGATAGGGTCCAGAGGACAGGTGGTAGGACGGGCAGAGGTAATGAGGGTAAGAACCTCACTTGGGGAGAGGAGGAAGGAGGTTAGCGTGTGGGTGAAAGGTGGGTCTGGTGACCCAGCGGTGAGTCAGAAAAAGAAGAGCGAATATCATCAACCTTTTTTTTCAAAGTGGTTAACAAAGTCGCTTGACTGAAGGGAGGATGGGGAAGGGGCTTTGGGGGGGTCCAAGAGGGTGGAGAAGATAGAAAATAGTTTTTTGGGCTTGGAATAGGAAGATTGGATCTTATCTTGAAAGAAAGTGCTTTTTGCCTGAGAGATCGAAGCAGAGAAAGAGGAGAGGAGAGCCAGATAGGTTAGGAGGTCGTCATGGTGTTTGGATTTCCACCGTTTCCGCTCTGCTGCCCGAAGGATGGTTCGATTAGCATGCAGTACGTCAAGCAGACGGTAATCGACACACATCTGAAGAGTGCCATCTTTCTTTTTTACCAGGACAATAGGCGATGCGAAAGGGCTACTGCTCTCCCTGATCACCCGTGACTCAAGAAGCTGGTGAATGTGGGCTTTAGCAGGAACACTGGGTTCAGGTAACTGTCCCACACTCATCTAGGCCCTGAACTCACCATCACCTAAAGTAGGTCAGCTCCTCCCCCAGAGCCAACCCCTAATTAACTCAGGGGTATTTAAGGCACCTGTGGCATCATGGCAGCCTTTGGTTCGTTTGCTGCCTGTCTGTTGCCACATGGCCACCTTAAGGCCTACTGTCAGCTTGTATCCTGGTCCACCTGGTGTTCCTTTGGCCAAATGTGATGCCTGAAGTTCCTGTTAACCTGGAGGGATGTGTGTTGGTCCTTGGTACTTTAGTATTAATCATACTAAGTAGTGGTGGTATCAGCTGCTGTTTTGCTACAGTTAGGTTTAGCTTGAGTTTTGCTGTCTTATATTTAGGATTTTAGTATTTTACTGTTTGCTCGTTTGGACCAACTGGATAATTGTTTCTTCTGCTTTATACTCATTTGTTGTTTCTTTGCCCCTTGTAGTGGAGTTGGAGCCAGCTAGTGGTGGAGGCTAGGCACACAGTCTGATTCCCTTCACGGCTTGTAGTGGGACACAGCCCTGTTAGTGAGATTAAACATGTGATTGACATATTGAAATAAACTGTTCAACTTTTTCATTATAATTTAACCACGTCTCTGTCTTGTGTCAGTCACAAACTTGTAGAGCCTTCTTAGTTCTGGCGTTTTCGGCAGGATTCTGTAATAGCAGAGATGTGTGTTCTTGTTTAACCAGTTGGCAAATTTTATATCCAGTAAATGAATACTTTGTAGATTTTAGTTAGTGTGACAGCAGCTGGTTCTGTAAACGTCTGGACCTCCTGCATCAACCTTCCCTGCCCTTGTCTGCCTCTTCATCATGGAAGAACTGAACCAGTTGAAAGACTTAGTAACCCAATTGCAAAATGAAAATAGATTACTGCAAGAGCGGGAGGCAATGCCTGGTACTAGTGCTTCACCTATTGACTCTGCTGTTCACCAACCCACCAACCGTGCTCCAGTAATTGAGCGGTTGGTTTATGTCCCCAGAGACAGAAGATGCCCAATGTTTAGACGTCGGACTGGTATAAGCATGGCAGAGTGGGTGGAGGATGTATGCGGGCTCGCCACTTGTCTAGGGCTGATCAAGCACTATTTCTATATGATCATTTGGAGGGTGAGGCAAGGGAGAAAATTAAATACAGACCTGGGGAAGAAAGGGAGGACCCCAACCAAACCATATTGCAGGAGTTATATGGGTGTTCCAAATCCTACATTTATTTGCAGGAAGACTTTTTCTCCAGAAAGCAAAATGAGGGTGAGACATTGCAGGAATGTTCCCATGCCTTGATGTGTTTGATGGACAGGGTTGTGACTAATGCTCCTAATGGCCTACCTAATTCCCATGTTTTGCTGCGTGACCAATTCGATGAACATGTATGTGATTGTTCTCTACGCAGGGAATTAAAGCAACACGTCCGACGCCACCTTAATGCCACCTTGCTTAGGTGGGAGCGGGAGGGAATGCCAGGGGGTGTCAGGGAACGGAGCCACTCTGTCCCATCTGCTACCAGTTTCCAGTTTGCTATGGCGGGAGGTCCTCATTCTGGGTCAGGTAACCAAGACTCGAGGGCTGAGTTGGCAGAGTTAAAGGACATGTTAAAACAGCAACAGGAGCAGCTGAATCAGCTTAGTGGCAGTCTTATTGCACTCCAGAATGTCCCTGGGCAGTCTTTTCACCAGGAAAAGCAGCCTACCATTTGTAGGAGGTGCCGTACACCTGGTCACTTCGCGAGGGAATGTGATGGTGAGAGAGTGTATGCACCACCTCAGCCATCTTCTCGTACTACCCCGATGATTCGTGGTGATAGGCCGCCTCACCAGAATCAGCAATTGGGAAACTTTAACCCCCTGAGCCGCTGAGCCAAAGTTCAGGTGGGGGCCTTGATGGCTCTGAGACAGCTTCTGAGAACCCTGACTCTGTAGAATTGATAGCAGCTTGTCCACATTTAACCATAATAATGGGATGGGTAACAGTTCCATGTTTGGTTGATACAGGTTAAATGGTGAGCACCATAACAGAGAGTTTTTATGTCAAGAACATTGAGCCATGGGGAGAAGAGAAACTTTGGTCATGTAATTGGCTACGGCTTAAGGCTGCTAATGGGCTGGATATACCTTATGTTGGCTACCTTGAACTTGATGTTGAGCTTTGTGATAAGGTAATTACAAAGCGTGGTGTGGTGGTTGTTAAAGACCCCACTGGTCAGGCATCATCTGCCCCATGTGTTATAGGCATGCACATCCTTAAAACATGTTGCAGGGAGTTATTTTCAATGCATGGCTCTGCTCTTTTTGATTTGCCCTCTGTCTCACAGGCCCCCAGCCAGCTTCAACAAGCCTTTCAAAAGTGTCACTAAGCTCAGGTCAATGGGCCCTCTGATCACTCGGGTAGAGTAATAGTCAAGGGCAGGAGAGTTTTGAGAGTCCCTGGTGGAACTATGAAGCTGGTTGCAGCGACTTTCTCCCAGCATCATGCAGGTAACAATGGCTTGTTTGAACCCCTGAGTGTTGGCTTGCCTGCTGGGTTGCTAGCTTCTCCAGCCCTGGTCCAAATGACACGAGGTATACATCCCTATAGTCAATGTGGGGGTTAATGATGTTGTCCTCTACCCACGCACCGTGATAGGTACTTTGAGTCATGCCCATGTGGTGAGTCTGCCCACAGGTGTCACAGAAAGTGCAGAACAGGTGACAGCCAGAGTGTCTTCACAGACAGTCACTAACTCAGTGCAAGAGAAGATTAATGCCATAAATGTGGCTGCATTGTCAGAAGAAAATCCGTGCCAGGTCAGGTCCCTACTACAAAATCATCCCACCCTCAGAGTATGACACGGTTAAAGCCCAAAGTTCACCCATCAGGATCAATAATTTACCTTAATGCAAGAAAATATTGATATTAGTGAAGATATTTTACAAAGCTAATGCTGCAGGGGCACACAATGCAAATCATAAAGCCGTAGGGAATATGAAGTCATGTTAATTGAAATGTGAAATCTTCTGATAAAATGATGCCCCAAATATGATGATGTGTAATAAGAGAATTCTTTGTCAGTTTGTACATCTTAAAGATTGAAGAAACTCACACATGTTTTGTGCCCAGAACAGCAAAACCCAACACCTCTCTGTAAAAAAGACAAATGTAAATAGGTCCATTGTTTATTATATTTCAGTAGATGGCTGAATGTAAAGGTCCATTGTTGCAACGTATCTATGTGCAAAGGGTTCAAGACTTCCTTTCTTTCCCTTTTATCCAGGAGAATGTTATCACAGGATATGACACCCTCGAACAATTTTGGTTTCAGTAGTTTTAACCTAAGTTAACCCCGGAAGTGCAAGTCATTGTTAGACAAAAATGAGCACAACCGAGGCTCAATGTGAAATTAGTGTTGATGGGAGACTAGGGACAGGACGACACCAGAGAGCCGAGGAATTAAACACAAAGCTTTGTTAACCCCAGCTTTCGATCTCATGTCATCAGGCTCTTACTGAAGCAATCAGGTACTCTCCTGTCTTGCTGACCTAAATATATCTTTATTTAGTCTTTATGTGGTTGTTTACCGTTGCCTTCCTACTGCCTTGTGATTCCCCGGTTATATAACAGGTAAATGATTTAGGTACTTTGGTTGCGAGGTTTACTTTACATCAACAAGCAGATTACACATGGTAAGTCAAATACATTTAAGGAAACAATCTCAAAACAACATCTGAAGCAAAGATATTCAAAGATTAGCTTCAAAGTTCGTTCTTGACAGCAACTGACACAACAATCTCATCTCAAGGTCCATTAATTCATGGTCTGTCTGCAGGTTTATTTTTATTTATCATAACACATGTTTTGTGTAACACTAAAAAAAACTCTCCACCTATCAGGAGGAGACAGCCACGGCCATTGCCGTTCGAAAGCGCTGGAGACGCTGTAGTACATATGCCAGGCCTGTAGGTGGCGCTGTACTCTGCCACAAAAGCAGCGAAGAAGACTTCTCCCAGATTCAGCCCTTGCAAAAACAGGGCTAAAAAAGAGCAAATAGAGCAAAATGAGGCATGGCTAAAATGCATGATCTGTTTGGTATTTTGAAAAAAAAGTTCGCAGACATGTTTTGTATAGGTATGGCCCTACAATATATTATTCAAATATAGCATGATAGGTCTACTTTAAATAACATAACAAAAATGACAATAACAGTAATGCGATTTATTACAACACTGTTAACATGGCGATATATTATGACGTTTAACATCTAACTGTAGGAAAATATCATAGTATAGAAAACAAACACAAGAAAAAAGACTTTCATGGGATAATATGCATCATCTGCAGTAGATTTGCTTGTGAGTAGTGTATTTCAGTTTAATTGGTTTGTCCTTGTTTTACAGTATTGTTTGGATAGTTTCAACATTCCTGCTGCCCAGAACATTTGTGCTACAGTATGACACAGTTGGCAGGAAAACCTCCAACAGGAAATGGGTCATGACTCATGTCTATGCAACTCATTCTCCATTCAGGTTAAATATTGCTCAGTGGTCTGATGAGTCTCCATTGTACTGGTGCAAGGATTAAACAATGAGTGTGTGAGCAGCAACACCAAAGATGGCTTCAGTCCTACAACCAGCCAGCTGTAGGGCTTGGCATTATATCGATGTTATATCAATATTGTGAATGATTACTTTTTTTTCCTTTTTGCATTGTAAGTATATTTGGATGGTAAGAAATGTGCTACTATTAAACGTTTTGAGTATTTCTTATTTCTTCTTATTTGCTAGTTCCAATGTCAAAGTTGCTGTTATGTTTTCTATCGGTTAATTGTGCCTACAGTATATAGATAATTGTATTGTGAACATGTCTCAGCAATTATGGAAGCCCATTTCCGCCACTTAAAAAATATTAAATCCCCATAAAAAGTAATGAGATAAAAAGTAATAATTACGAGATAAGAAAGTCAAAATAATGAGATAGAAAGTCATAATGAGATAAAAAGTCATGAGATTAAAAGTCATAATTATGAGATAGGAAAGTCGAAATAATGAGATAGGAAAGTCGAAATAATAAGATAAAAAGTCATGAGATACTTTGTCAAAACAGACAAACTAGCAGCTCTTTGGCTCAAGTTCTCCTATTTATCTTGACACGGAAATGGATTGTGAGTACATTGAGGACTACTTTAAACGTGGATTTACAACAGATGAAATACTTAATTTGCTTGCTGATTCACATGGAGTTGTACTAAGCAAACGCACCCTTGAAAGGATTTTAAGCAAGAAGCAGCTCTGGCGTCGAAAGAATAAAACCGATGTGGCTGAGGTGGCAACCTTCATTGAACAGCAACTGGAAACATCTGGTCAGTGTCATGGTTACAGATGGATGCACCAAAAATGTTGGTTACATGGAATTGTGACTGACAGAGAAACAGTGTGAATACTGCTACAGTTATTGGATGGTGAAGGTGTTGATCTGAGGTTAAGAAACAGACTGCGAAGGCGCATCTACCACAGCTGTGGTCCAAACTAAGTATGGCACATTGATGGTTACGACAAGCTTAAGCCATTTGGAATTGCAATCAGTGATCAGTGATCATTGACGGGTTTTCCAGAGAGATGATATGGCTTGAAGCTTACAAAACAAACAAAGACCCGAAGATCATCGCTGGCTACTTTATTGATGCTGTTATCAATGCTGGTGGGTGCCCTGCCAGACTCAGACTTGATTTAGGAACAGAAAATGGCCATATGGCTGAAATGCAGCAGTTTTTGCATTTTTCTGAGAACCAAGCTGAAACAGACAATGTAACCTTTGGTCCAAGCACTGGAAACCAGCGTATTGAACGATGGTGGCTGACCTTGCGAAGTGAGTGTGTCCAGTTTTGGATGGAGCTTTTTGAAAAACTGAGAGTAGATGGCTACTTCTCAGACAACTTCTTGGACAAGTCCTTGATCCAGTTATGCTTTCTACAAATAATACAGGTACTTGTCACATTATGAAATAAATAAATGTTGAATGTGGTGAATATTTTTAAAGAGCCACAAATGACCATGTGTAAAATAGAAAATGCCTGTTTTCCGTGGAGAGAATGAATAATAAGTTATTGTTTCTGGCTAACAAAAACATGTGGGTATTCAGAGTAGCTGTGTCAAATAAATAGGGATTTAAGAATTACCAGTGTAATAAATGGCATGACAAAATAATCTAAAAGCCACCACATTTTTATAGCTGTTAAGATATAACATTAGTTGCACTTTACATTTTACAGGTATTAATATGATTGTGGCAACCTAGTACAACTAGAAGACAATTCACAAATATAACAAACCATGGGTCAGGACTACTTGACTAAGGCCGTAATAACCACTGCCCAGTATATTTATACATTCTATTTGACTGAACATGATTTGCCTCCTAGGAAGAACGTAATGAGGTTGTATTGACTTGGAACAATCACAGAGTCCGTCAAGTCCATAACTCACGATCACCCCATGGATGTCCCTCCATATTGCATGCAGTCCCTCATCTGTATGGAGGCAGAGATTGTTTGCACCATGTGGACCTGGAGAAAGTTCAAGTCTGCCTTGATGAGTGTGTGTTCAAGGACTTCCCATGTGATGAAGATGTGTTCCATATCTGTGTGGATCTAATGTCAGAGTATAATCTGAAATTAACAAATGATGTGTTTGAAACCGTTAACCTGTATATCACACTCAGACAACTGATGAACAATGAACTGGATCATTAACTTTCCTGGGCCAGTGTCACAATTTATATTTCAGAGATGTGTATTTGTTTTCTGTTTCATTCCAGGACAAATTGAAATATATATTGTTGTGACCCGGCTCAAAAGGCCACAACAAAAAGGAGACACACCATATCAACGGTTACTAAAATGTGTTTATTTAACCAAACAATTCAAATTAACCAAATCAAATGGAGTGCTGAATAAATGTTTTATGGACCCATAATAGTGATTATTATTTAAGTTAAGTTTTGCCACAATCATGTCTTTTTCCATAATCAGGTAGCTGAACAACATTGGTAAAAAATGTATACAATATAAATATATATATTTCTATTAATCATGTTCGGCCTTTCGGCATTCGGTTTTCGGCCAACTGTTTCCTATTTTCGGTATCGGTTTCGGCCAAGAATTTCCCATTCGGTGCACCCCTAATAATGACATTAGTCCATTTTGGCCCCCTCGGGTCGCCCCGTACCTGCAACTCTATGGGAGGAGCCTGGTGAAAACTTTGCACCACCACGGGCATAGCCATCATCCCTAGAACACTTCTCAGTAAAACTGCCCTTGTGTGTCAACACAAAATCGTCCGCTAGTTCAGCAGCTGTGAGCGCGGTGGAAGGTTTCTGCTCATTTACATAAGTGGCCACATGCTGAGGGATAACCTCTTTAAATTGTTCCAGTACAATGAGTTCACCAAGACCGTCAAAACTGGCCACCTTTGCTGCCGCGCACCACCGCTGAAAATGAGAAGTCAAATCACGGATAAACTCCACATGTGTCTGCTTATCCCCCTTGACCCAACTTCGGAACCGTTGACAATACGCTTCAGGAACCAGTTCGTATGATTTTAACACTGCTGATTTTATTCTGGCATAGTCCAAATCATTTTCGCCACAAACAGCTGAATATGCCTCCTGTGCTCGCCCAGTGAGTACACACTGAATGCGGATGTGCCCCCGAGACAGCTGTCCGAAAACAGCTGACACTAACCACGTCGCCACAACACTATGAAAAAAATAAACCGACGCAACCCAAGGGGAAACGCCACTTAAGCCTAGCGGGGAAAACTCTTTACAAAAGCGTAACAAGCAGCAACCTCTTACCTTCTGATTGGCACACACAACCTGCCGACATGTCAAACACTAAAGCTTCCTGAAACCACAAACAACATGATGTGTCCCCCAAATAGCAGCACCAAGCCAGCACACAGCTGGACCACATCAACTAATCAGCTGCTCAACTGACGCCATGTGCTCTGAGCACTACACAAACTTTCTAGAACTAACCCGTCGGACGAGCCCCCATTTGTTGCGTCCCGGCTCAAAAGGCCACAACAAAAAGGAGACACACCATATCAACGGTTACTAAAATGTGTTTATTTAACCAAACAATTCAAATTAACCAAATCAAATGGAGTGCAACAATAAGTAAAGCATGAGATGTGGACGTCAGTGGTATCAGTAGTGTAAATGCAGGGTGAGGGTTGCATGGACGTGTATGTGTGAGGGTGTTGAGGTGCACAAAGTAAAGCAACTAAGGTGACAACAGCATATACTCAACAAAACCGGAGTCCTGTAGGGAAAAGCAGAGAGACCACAGAGAGGAGCAGAGAGGCTTTAAATAGGGCACCAGACCCAGGTGCCCTGACTTACTGCAATCAGTGCAGCACAGACAGGACAGCCACACCCTCTCCACTGATGGACCCACAGGGGCATCACATATATACTGATTGCAATTGTCAGAATTATAATATACTTTAACCTGTGATGAATGAAAATATAATTGTAGCTCTTTGAGACACGTCAAAGATGTACCAAATATACTCAGTACATATATTTGTATGTACACACAAACAAAGTAATGTGTTGCCCTTAGATTGACTATGTGTAAGAACAGGATAAAAATGCGAAATACACACATGTATTAATTGAATTATTTATTCAATTATTTAAACAAATACAAAATTGCTGTTTTCATTTTGAGTGCATTTTTATCTAAATTGTTAGAGCATCAGCAGCCTTTAATCGTAATCCATCGATATGTTTATGAGTGGTTTGAATGCCAAGCTGTCTTTTGGTAAATAACAAGAACAGCACCTGAATAGAATAGTGCTTAAAAAAGGAATATGTAAATTGTAACACATTGGACTATTATGTGACATCTCTTGTTTTTGTAATACATCACTTATTTCCCAACATGGTAACGTGTGAACCTGATGTCAAGTGGTGTTTCTTCAGAAAGAACAGTGGGGCTGGTTATTTGGTGCATGTGTTCTGGAGGTTAGATGAACGTCAAATGCTTTTCATTTTCAATTAAAACAAGTTGTAAATATAACATTTGAAACACAGAGTAAGGTTGTTCCATTTGTCTTTCATATCCCAAATG
>CALSBZ010000600.1:306785-337854 GCA_943591055.1 Gobionotothen gibberifrons
CACACACACACACACACACACACACACACACACACACACACACACACCTTACCGCGTTCATTCTGAACTCACCTTGGTTTATTTTAATTGTATTAGGCCTATGTAATTACTAAAATTAGCAGTGCTGGCATTGTAGAAGTGATGTTTTCGGGTTGAACCGCAGCTGTGCACCGTGCTAACGACAGACACAGGACAGGTTACTGTGTATAACATTGTATTCATTATGGCATGTTGTAAACGTACTCTGATGGTACACAGTTGTTGTTGTTTTTCTGGGTATGGCTGTCGCATGTGTTGCTTTTTTAAGTGAAGTTGAGAAAATAAATGTGTGAATCTACGGTCGGGTCACGGTGTGTAGACCATGTCACTTGTATCAGCAGCGTGTGAGCATGTGAACTGACAGCCGAGGGGAAACAGGTCCATGTGTTTGGACGTTTTTTCTTACATAATGTTGGACGACCTGCCAATTTGAAAAAGGCAGAGGAGGGTTATTTAATCTCCTGGCCTGAATATGCAGTCATCTCAGGGGGCTGTGCTGTAATGTCTGCAGGACTCCGGCTCATGTACAGTACGGGCTATACTGGGAATTTACTGGAGCAGAGCCGTAGCTAGGATTTAAAAATACGGAGGCCAGTCTCCCACAAACACAACAACGTGTTCTTTTTGTCAAGCCACCACAAATGTAAAGACATTTTCTATTATTTAACTTTTCAATTACACGTGACTCTTGAAATGTGTATTCTGAAACCATTTAAAATATGGATTTGTTCATATTATTTTAAGTTTGTTCAAGTTAAATATTTGCTGGTTTGGATACAGTCTATGGTTTGGAAGAGTACATGAAATATTTAGGGTTTTTAAACTCTATTTGACACTTTTTTTCTTATATTGTATAGACCAAATGATCCTATACGATACAAATATCCAAATTAATAAGCAGTTTAATTTAAATGGATATTTAAAAAAGGGAGAATTCAAGACTTTTGAAAGTGAATATTGGGCATTTTGTTTGATAAATGACATAACCAATTATCTAAAATATTTGTAGACAAAAGGAAAATGTTAACGTCTTCATAATTGTATGCATAATGACGTAATGGAGTTATTATGTAACATGTGGTGCTAAACCAGTTGAAAAAAGTGGAGGCTGCTTATATAAATAGACATATTTCAAACAGTTTATGGAATTTCAACAAAAGATCTGTTCATGTTTCTACATGTCTAAGTTTCTTTAAACATGTCTTTATTTTGTATATTCACAATACAATTTCAACACTTTCCCCTATTATAACAGTTTATTGACTGTCTGGTTGTACAGAATTTCAGGATATAAAAATACTCCAAGAAATTATATCACAATAAACAATAATAGCAATGTTGGCATTGATGGACCATTTCTGATGACAAACCTCTTTAACATTAGCCTTAACACAGTAGCAAGTAAGGTTGACGTGGTCATCAACAACGCCCTCAGGATTATAACTGGATGCTTGAAGCCTACCCCTGTGTCCCTCTTGCCAGTCCTCGCTGGAATAGCTCTGGCCGGCCTCCGACGGGAGGCTGCCACCCTCGCCCTGGCCAGGAAAGCCCAAAAGCATGACTGGCACATAACACAACAACTGCATAACACAACAACGAGAGCAGCGCCCCTAAGTAGGCTCAAGTCCCGCCTCCCCTTCAACAAGGCAGCACAAGATATTCTCAATTCCACCTCTGAGGACCTCTCCAGAGATGCATGGTTGGCGGCTGCTTGGAGGCAGGAGTGGGAGATAGCCGGGCCCTCCCGCATACATCTGGGACCCAGGAGATGGCGCCATAGGAGGAGACGACTTACCACGCCGGCAATGGACCACACTAAACCGCCTACGAACTGGGGTCGGTCGCTTCAAAACATCAATGAAGAAGTGGGGCCTGGCAGACAGTTCTGCATGTGAGTGCGGTGACCCTGAACAGACTGCCGAACATATAATAACCACCTGCCCTTTATATAGACCACCCTCGGAAGCCAGCCTCTTCGACCTAGGACCAGAGATGCGGGCATGGCTACACGACACTGAGTTGGACCTCTGACGTTACACGAAAGAAGAAGAACATTAGCCTTTATCCTTTTATTTCCTAGGTAGCTTAAAGGTGGGGTAGGTAATTTTGGAGAAACCAGCTCGAGTGTGCTAGAATTTGAAAATACACAGCTGGAAAAAATCTGCCACTTCCTTACAGAGCCCCTCCTCCAACACACACGAACGCGCACATGACCAATGAGGGCACGAGATAAGTTTGTGCACAGATGGAAGGCTGACAGGCAGGTAGGCCATCCAGTTATTTTAGCCGGGCCGGCTCAGATGATTGGTCGTGCTTTTTACAGTACTACGGCTTCCACAGATGACATTTTTTAATGGATTTTTTGTCAAAGCACTTAAGATATTCATTGCTATCGGGATGTTAAGAGCATTCCATGGAATATAACAAAAAGTGTATCTCGAGCCGGTTTCTCAAACTTACCTACCCCACCTTTAAGCGTTATTAAAATCATCTTAATTCAGATATTTTATCTGTATTGAACCTATCCAATGCAAATACTCGAGGTCTGGTGGCTCATTTTACACACATTTTCCTACAACATCCAGTCGGACATATTTAGTGTCTTTGTAAAGTTTGGGATCTAAACTTGAGTTTAAAATATCATATAGGTTCGACCAAAGTCAGCGTGAATAGAAGGTTAAAATGTTAGGTATTAACAAACTGTTTCACAGAAACACTTGACACACTTTAAGATATTTATTTTTGACTTGCTGTTTACAAATCGGTGTGTTTACCCGGCAGGTGCGTGATGCTCTCGGCTGGATGAGCCTCTATCTCCAACATGTCGACCTCAGACTCGGATTACTCCATTGACTGGCTCGCCAGCGATGAGGACGACTACGACAGCCCAACGAGATTAAGTCCTCAGCACGCAGAGGACTCGCCTGTACCGCCATCATCAACCTCATCCACTACTCCTACAAGCTGCATCCACTCTGCAGTGGCGCCGCAGGGCAGGAGGTGGAGCGGCTGCACTGGGCCTCCACCCGCCTCGCAGACCCCAACCCTCAGTCCAGTTCAGGGATTAACTTCTGTTTGTGAGCAGCTTTCAGAGGGGTCAAAGCATCATTACAGCCGGAAGAGAGTGCACAGCGCTCACGTGGAGGGACTCTGTGAAAAGACTCAAACTGACACAGAAAATGAACTATTCTCTCAGAAGGTGAGATATAATGAATACTGTTTTCGTGCAAATGTACTTCACACTGTCTTTTTATGTTGTTCCTTTGGTTTTTCTTTGTAGTGTAACTGTATTCTTTTGGAAAACTTTTCAGTTAGACTTCAGATATCTGCCAGAAAAGGTCTCTCTTTAGTTTTAGTCTTTTTGGTTGTGGCGTCTCACGATAAAAAAGTGACAGCCTTTCGAAAGCTGTCATTTGGCCTCGATGTTTATCTTAATTACATGGACAAAAATATAGTCCATGATGCATCAAATCTCACAGTTTGAATTTCAGATTAACCAGATTATTTCTACCAGGAGTAAAACAAAAAGTGACTCAAATCATTCACTTAAAGTGAGAAAATGCTACTTTAAAGAAAAGGAATATGACTTATTCAAACAAAAATATTTAATTAATGAGCAATACAATGCTCAAGATACACTCAGGATGGTCTGTTGTGACCAGTAGTTTATTGTTGCTAAGGAAGCAATAATGCTATTTAATTGTTATAACTTAATAACTCTAATTCTATTATAAGAATAATTGTATTCCTGATAATTACATTAATATGATGTAGCTGATCTAAACTACTGCTACTCAGATGATAATGTTTTGTATGTGACTTTTTAATCCAATAAATCAAACAGGGTGAAAGAAATTATGCTATTTTGTCTAAAGTGTACTGGAATTATTAATACTACAAGAAGGAAACACTCAGGAAAAATACAACTCTCACTCAAGATTGTGGTAAAGTACTTGAATAATCGTTCTTATTAAACGTTACTTTCCTCCAGATGTTGAACCCACTGCAGGGATTTGCTCCCATCCAGACATGAGAGGGAGTGAATTCAAACAGTCATGTTAGAGATCAGGTGACTTCTGGCTCTCAGTCGGTGCTCCAGGTCATCTTACAGGTGCTGGGCGGGGGTGAGGTCGGAGCTCTGTGAGACCAGTCAAGGTCCCTCACTAAACAGGAGAAACATTCTTTCTGGAGCTTCAGGCTGCTAACGGAGCTGCTTTTCTGTTACCAAATGTAGTATTATTTTACATGTAGATTCATTTAGATGTCACTAGAAATTGCATCAAATTAGTCACAATTTAAAGGTTAAGGATCTTTAAAGGGGTCGTTTTATGCTTTTTAGGGGTTTCCCCTTTCCTGTAATGTGTTATATAGCTTTTTGTGCATGTTAATGGTCTGTATAGGCTAAAATCCCAAAGTTCCCTCCAGAGAGACTTCCTCTCCCACACACTCCCCCCTACCTTAAACGCCTTCATTCAACTCCTTTTTTTCCCTTTTTTTCTTTTTCGTACAGTCACATCACTAGGTGCTTCTATTGGCTAGTGCTCCAACACATTGTATATGATAGGCTAATGGGCGAGACATCTCTAAGAGATTGACTGATTAACAGAGCCGGCCAGCTGACTAATCAGAGCAGACTGGGCTCTGGTTTCAGACAGAGGGTGAAAAGAGGTGCTGCAGCACAGGCAGTATGAGAAAACTAAAGAGTTTTTTGAACATTAGAGCACGTAAACATGTCACAGTAGAGAGACAGTATACAATTATAAAACCTGAATATGAGCTTTAATCAAATTCACTTCTCTGGAGGAGCAAGTTAGTTGTTATAATGTGCAGTCTCAGCACAACGATTAGAACAAAGGATATGAAATATGAAATGTCACGCTTTTATATATGTTCTTAACCTAAATCTTCAATCTATTTGTGTTTTTGTGTTCAATTTTAAATATAAATTGTATTGTGTGGCATACAAATGTAATTTTTTGGGGAGAGGGTGTAAGCTAAACCATAGAAAACAGCCCAAGAGCATAAGCATAGAATAAAACAGGTGTGTCCAGATACATATGTCCGTAAAGAGAGAACAGAGACAGAAACAAAACTGTTTCTTAAATCGCAGTAGTGGAAAGACCATGATGCAATGCAGCTAAATAAAGATTCTTCAATTGCAGTTTACTGCTGAAGGCCACAAGCCGCTGTCTGCCCTAGTGTATGTCAAAAATGTGTTCCTAGACATTAACAACAGAAATGTAAGAAGCACTGGGAAGCTGCCATGGGAAAGTCTGTGCAGCCTAAAAGTAAACTACAGCTCCAGATGACAGGGTAGCTGCAGCGAGGCATCCAATGCCAGCCTGGTGATATCAAACAGGGTAAGAGGATCTGATGGTGCCAGTTTTCATGATAGTCCGGTGATGCTGGGTGTCCTGTATCCGTCTGAAGGCGACACACAGCTTGGCGAGCCACGTGTGAAGCTGTCGATTGCGATCACTTTCCCCATTAGCATCAGTTAAAGGCAGCCTCTTATTAAAGGCCTGTGGACATTTACCTTCTGTGTTAAAACTGGACTAATGGCATCAAACTGGAGCGTTCGTAAATGGGTTATCAGCCACTTAGCCGTAAATCAATGAGCTTTTCACCAAATGAGAAAGTGAAGAAAAAATGCAGATAAACTGTGAATCTTACGCAGCACACAGACACACTACTCTATAAATTAATGAAGGTATTTGGGATTACATGATTTATTTAAGGAAAGCAATAAGCAGTGCGCTGCTATTAGCTATTAGAAAGCACTTTACGTGGTGCAGCACTGATAGCATGAATGCTAACTGACTTCTCTGTTCCACACAGTGCAAGGAGCTGCAGTGCTACATCCAGTCTCTGTCGGACATCCTGCGGGGCCTGAGATCAGGCAGGTACTCTGAACGTAAGTGTCTAATTCCAGTTTTCACAAGAAGTGCTCTGCAGATTTATGAATGAACACGATGTGTGCAGATCACACTGCCAAAGATAGATACATTATGTGAGGATGGTTGACGTAAAACAGAGGTGATTATAAAACCATTTCACTGGATGTTCTTCCGAATAAGACCCACACAACATGTGCCAACAGAGAAAAGATGTACTGCTTTGGTGACGTCACATTTCTCATCTGCTATTGGATAAGTTTTAAGTTTTTGTTTATGCAGCGCTCACGTAGCATATAACTTTTTGTTTAAAGAAAATATAAGCGTTATTTGTATCTCTCTCTTTCTGTACCTTATTTAAAGAAATTAGGTACAATGTATTAACCAATAAACCTTAGGACAGGTGGCCAGAGCTAGAAGAGCCACTTCCCCCTGCTTCCAGTCTTTATGCTAAGCTAGGCTAACCGTGTCCTAATTCAGATATTCTCATCTAACACTCAACAAGTAATCAACAAAATGAGTTTCCTGTGCTAACCAGGAATGTTGCTACACTAACACCATTTTTGGCAATATTACCATGAGTAAGCTTGTTTACATGCTAATTCTAAGCATTAGAATTTAGCTCAAATCAGAGTTTAGCTCAAATATAAAATCCAGTAAGATTTATTCTTAAAACTCTTTTGTAGTTGTATTAGTTTATGCATTGTAATAAACATTATTCATCACGTATTAGCTAAGCCCCTGACATCTTCTTTTAAAGGTGGGGTAGGTAATTTTGGAGAAACCAGCTCGAGTGCGCTAGAATTTGAAAATACACAACCGGAAAAAATCTGTCACTTCCTTACAGAGCCCCTCCTCCAACATACACGAACGTGCACATGACCAATGAGGGCACGAGATAAATGTGTGCACAGATGGAAGGCTGACAGGCAGGTAGGCCATCCAGTTACTTTAGCCGGGCCGGCTCAGATGATTGGTCGTGCTTTTTACAGAACCACGGCTTCCACAGATGACATTTTTTAATGGATTTTTTGTCAAAGCACTTAAGATATTCATTGCTATCGGGATGTTAAGAGCATTCCATGGAATATAACAAAAAGTGTATCTCGAGCCGGTTTCTCAAACGTACCTACCCCACCTTTAATTGTAAATACACTTCTGATGTATAACGCCAATTTACTTGGATTTGACTCCTCAATCCTTTGTGATTCCTAGTGGAGTCTGCACATGTGTATGATAGCTGATGGTTGGTGAATATATATTAACACATTGCATTTCATTGAAATAAAATACCTAGTTAAGATAAAGCATTCATTAGAAAGTGATTTGGAAGTAATGAAAAGCTTTCAATGTTAAATGAAATGATATTCCTTTGATTATAAAGAGTATGTTCTCAATGTAGACACGTACATGTAGAAATAATTCAAACTGAATGTCCACAATAAAAGACTGAGAGGCAGAAGAGTGGATATGACAGCTGCAGAACAAAGTAATGAAAGGATCAAAGGCCTCACGAGTCATTTAGCATCCTTTTAAACTGAAAGTGCTGCAGAGATGAAAGACCGGATCTGTAGCCTCACAATTTAAGTGATGTATGATTTAAGAGCGGCTGTTTGCACTCCTTCCTGCACGCTGCGCCAAAAACAAGCGATAAAGTTTTAAAATAGTCTCCAGCACCACAACTCGCAACGTTTCTTTATGGTAGGTATGAGATGAACAGAATACATGTATCCTATCATCAGGTCTGACAGTAAGTACAAAATAAAAGTTTTTGCCGCAATTATATATTATTTACCATTCAATTCAAGATTTAAGTGTAGCATACTGACATTTTGAAACCATATATCATAGAGTAGTTGAGACATTTTCACTCAAAAACACAACCTCATGGTGCAGTTAGAGGAAATCTCAGAGGTTTACCAAAGTCTTAAGATTTATCCTCTGGGGACTCTGAATGTATTAGCAAACACTGCCAACAAAAAGTTGATTCTTGTTGGAATCAGTGCTCAGGGTCCACGAACGAGCTTTCAGTGTAGAGCTTTTAACCGTAGGACACTGTGTTCATCAGTGTAGCTTTAATCATCATGCAGTCAGATGTGGTTCAGTGTCGTCAAAGATTCAGCGCACAGAGCGGAGGACGACACAGAGGAGGTTAGAACTGAAAAGGTGGTGTCACAGTGGCCAGGCCACGTGCCTCCTCCTCCTCTCCTCCTCATCATTTCTCTTTATTTCTCCCGCAGGTTTCAGCAGTTTCCAGGAGAGCGTGGCCATGGACCGGATCCAAAGAATAATGGGGGTTCTTCAGAATCCAAACATGGGGTAAATATCCTGAAAATACTTCAGCAGCTTTAATGACAGCATGTTCGAAAATGTTTCTTCTTTGCTTCTTTTTATGCAACATGGCTCGACTTTCAGAAAAACTCTAATTTGACGGCTGTATGCACTAATGTTCTTGCATAGCTGCAGTTATAGGACTGAAAGGTGGAGCTAAGTTAAAATGATGGAGCTACTGTTGTTTTCTTTTACTAGCTGCTAATAATATAAACCTAATTAAAAATCGAGATGAAACATGCCTTTTTGATCCTTTGAGTTCACATTCTGTGTCTTATTTCGCACCTAGTTAAGAAAATACATGTTTATGTGAGCAAGAACAAAACGTTATCAATCTGCAACAGTCCTCTGTAGCTTCATTTAAAGAAAGAAGACCGCTTTTCAGTAGTCCAATCAAATGCAACAGTATTTGATTTTATCAAATCAAATCAAATCAAATCAAGTTTTATTTATATAGCACATTTATAAACGATTTTTGGTCGAGCCAAAGTGCTGTACATATAATAAAAACAGCCTACAGTAGAGACACTTTACAGCAAATACAATAGCACAGATTGTTCAGAATATCAGTATGAGAAAAACGACACCCTCTATCCTTAGACCCTCACATCATACAAGGAAAAACTTCCGGAGAAAACCCACAGTTTAAAGGGGACATTTTAATTCCTTCTTTTCACTGCCTGAAAAACTCCATTTGATTAGGAAATGATGTCAAAATATGGACGCTTAAGAAGCGTTCCCTCCTGTGTTTCTGTGAAAATGTGTCAGTCCAAATAATATTTACCTTCAATTTAAGAACCTACACAGACTCCGTTACCTTAAAATAAGGACATGTGTCTATGCTTTCTTATAAAATTGGCTTATCTATAAAGATAGCAAGCCGACAATGTATCTAAAGATTATTCATTGTTGTCGATTGCATAAAAAGAAAAATGTTCAAATAGTACTGAAACATAAAAACCTAAAAATGTTGATTAAATGTATCGACAGTGAGGTTGAGGAACCTATGATTATTTGGCGTTGCTATTAAACGAAACAATCTGGGAAATCTTTCTTTAAAACTTAATATTACAGACTTTCAAAAACTTGCAGTCCATGTTGACATTTGCATTTTTAGTATGTCAAACCACTGGTTAGGTTTCCATGATACTTTTCACTTTTTTCTACTTCCTGGAAAAACACAATGACTCAATGTGTTTTTAGTATTATATTATATTTTTAATATCAGACATACTACAAGTCTCCGTCTTAGTCAAATGTAAGTGTATACAGAGAATGATGGAAATAAATCCAGGTTTGTATCCCTCTATGATATTGCATTACAAATTATTAGTATTGATTGTTTCTCAATAAAATGAACCACATCTAAAAAAAATCCAACTGCCGATAGGAGAGGACGCTGGCGTGGTTTGTTCGCCGCTTCTCCACCGCTATCCTACTTTCAGTTCGTGTTTGAACATATTTGATCAGATTTTTTTTATACATCGGTTAGCTATATATAACATCTGTCAATATTGGCTCCAACCGAATCGCTACTTTGTTCAAGTAGTTTTCCATTACCTATTTGCTTTTTCCTGCGTACCGCACTCTAGCCTGGTAGCCTGTTTGCTACCAGCCTCCAGCCGTTGGCCGTCAACAATCTCGTCAACTCCCTGCCATCAGCTGGCCACATGCTAACGCATTGGACCGTTCTCCCTCTTTTCGTCTCCTAGCCTTCATTCCACTGACTCCTTCATTCCACTGACTCCAATCACTGATTGTCAACAGAAACTTCGCTACTCACCCCGATCACCTGCCATGATGTGTGCTTTACTGCTGTCTGACATTAATCCTTTCAAGAGGTTTGTTGTGAGCTGCATCCTTCCCGGCCGACATGACTCTGTCATGCAGCACCTCTTAGATCCCATGCAATTTGCTTATCAGGCCTCTAGAGGGGTGGAAGATGCTATCGCAACCCTCTTGCATCTTCTGCACACTCACCTCGAGACGCCAAAAGCCCATGTAAAGATTCTATTTGCCGACTTCTCATCGGCTTTTAACACCATTAAGCCAAGTATTTTAGCAAATATTTTAACTGAAGAATTCTCACTTGAACCTGGTCTGATCTCCTGGATCGTTGACTTCCTTAGCTGTAGAACTCAGCAGGTAAAAATAGGCATGGCACTTTTTGACACAATAACTACCTGGATAGGCTCACCCCAGGGATGGGTCTTATCCTCTCTTTTATTTATTTTATACACCAACTCCTGCATCAGCACTTTTCCCAATAGGCACTTTATTAAGTATGCAGATGATATGGCCCTGGTCAGCCTCCTATTTGATGAGGAAGAGGAGCATGGGCCTGTCCTTGACTTCTTTATTAACTGGTGTGAGAAGTCAAACCTGCTTCTAAACACCTCAAAAACAAAGGAGATGGAAATTGATTTTAGAATAGCACAATTGCCCAACCCTACTCTTTTAAATAGCGAGCCCATTCAATGTGTCACTGAGTACAAATATCTTGGTGTCGTGCTTGACCACAAGCTCAGATGGGATGTTTGGTCTGAGAAAATTAACAGAGGCTAAGTCTCAACAAAGAATGTTTTGTTTACGTAAATGATTGTCTTTTAATGTCGGCAACAGAATGGTGAAGATGTTTTATCATGCTTTTATCGAAAGTGTGCTCTCCTTCAGCATTATATGCTGGTTCGGCAACGCAACTGAGGCACAGAAAAAGTCAGTCAGGAGGGCCATAACATTGTCCAGTAAATTGACAGGAATCTCATTTGCTAATATAGAATGCTTATATAAGGACAGAGTTTTAAAATTGGCACACAATATTGTGAGTGACCTGAGGCACCCTCTTGCCTCTTACTTTGAACTGTTGCCATCCGGGCGGAGATATCGTCCCCCTCTGTTAAAAAAGAACAGATCTCGGCTGTCTTTCGTCCCACAAGCCATCAAACTCCTAAATAAATGATGGCTAGGACGCACTGTTTACCCATCTGGTCTGGCCCTGTCCCCCCTATTTCGCAAATGAGGGCCTATAGGCCCCTTGTCATGTCTGCCGATATCTGGTTTTCTTATGTCTGCTTGTTTTAATCTGTGTCTATGTTGTTGTCAGTGACGTACTGTCTTATCTTTTTAAATGCCTTTGTGATGTGCTGCAACCCATTTTCCCCTCGGGGACAAATAAACGAATACTACTATACTATACTACCATTGCGGAACTACTCCAGCTAAAGCACACATCCACTCCATCATGCCCGACGATGATCTCTGCCATCAGTGAACATGGACTGCTACAACGACCCAAATACATTCACCGAAGGTCCGGACGAAAGTTTGTTTACTCCCGGTCCGGTCATTCCATCTCATCCATCTGGTCTGCTGCTCGCACTGACACACCCCCTACATTTCATCATCACAACAACCAACACGTGCACTCTGCCTGCCTACGCCCCCTTCCAAAAGCACCCCAGCCTGTTCAAACTCAACCTCATCTTAAACTTGCTCTGTTTAACACCCGGTCTCTAAACAACAAGGATCTCATTCTCAATGACATCACAGAAACTTGGCAAAAACCACAGGAACACTTCTCCCTCAACCAGACAACACCCCCGGGATACACATATATTGAACAACCACGCCACCATGGGCGTGGATGTGGAATTGCCACAATTCTAAGAAATAATATAAAAACAATTGCAATGAACATCCCTTGCCCCTCCTCATTTGAACACCTTGCATTTAAACTGTCTGGTCCAAAACCCCTGGTTACAGCAGTCATTTACCGTCCCCCCAAACCAAACCCTGCTTTCCCCTCGGATCTTGCTGAATTCCTCACACAACTTTGCTCTATCTCTCCATCTGTATTATTACTTGATGATTTTAATATTCATGTCGACTCAAACGACTCCAATACCGCTTCAGAACTCCTGGACATACTCAACGGTTTAAATATCACACAACATGTTGATTTTCCCACCCATAAAAAAGGTCACACTGGACCTGATCTGCACCACTGGCATCGCTATCAGCAACCTGACCACCTATGACCTCACCATCTCCGATCACCTGGCCCTCATCATGGACATCCTAACCCCAACCCCCCTCATCAAGCAGAAGCGCACCATACAATTCCGGAATATCAAGTCCATACAACCCTCCTCCCTCTCCTCCCTACTGGCTGACACCATCCCACCACCAGGTCAACACCTACAACAATGCTCTCTCCTCCTGTCTCAACCAACTCGCTCCAATAAAAACCAAGTATGTCTCTTTCACTCACTCGGCCCCCTGGTACACCGATCATCTCCGTTGCCTCAAAACGAAAGGTCGCCAGCTCGAAAGACATGCTAAACGAACTGGTCTCACTATCCACAAAGACATTTATAGACTGTACCAACAGCAGTACAAAGATGCCCTCAACAGTGCACGCTCCTTCCACTACTCCTCTGTAATACAATCTGGCAGCAATAACCCAAAGTCCCTTTTTTCAACTATTAACAAGCTCCTCAACTCCATGGATAATATCTCCAACTCCTTCACCACCTCAATGTGTGAATCCTTCCTCTCATTCCTCCAAAGCAAAATTGAAATAATACACAGCAACATAGCCAACTCCTCTGTCTCGTCCACCACCCATCCTTTTCCGGAACCTGCCTACCCTCCTCCTTCCAGGCACCCTTTTACAGCCTTCAGACAAATGACCTCACTGGACATAGTTGCCCAAGTCACCGGCATGAATACCTCAACTTCCATCCTGGACCCCATGCCCTCCACCCTTGTCAAGGCCTGCCTCCCCCAACTCACTCATCTTATCACGACAGTCATTAACTCCTCTCTGTCCACTGGACTCGTCCCCCCTGCTCTGAGCTACCGGCCCATCTCTAACCTCCCATTCCTGTCAAAAATTCTGGAGCGAATTGTTGCCTCCCAACTAAAATCCCATCTGGACTGCAATAACCTTCATGAACCTTTTCAATCTGGTTTCCGTACTCGCCACAGCACAGAATCTGCCCTACTCAAGGTGACCAACGACATTCTCCCCTCTGCTGACTCTGGTTCCCTCTCAATTCTCATTCTCCTTGACCTAATAGCCGCATTTGACACGATCAACCATTCCATCCTCATCAACCGCCTCCAGTCTTCCATTGGCATAACCGGTACTGCCCTCTCCTGGTTTAAATCCTATCTCTCTGACAGACATCAATTCAATTCCAAATCCCCCACAGCCCCCGTCAATCATGGCGTCCCTCAGGGTTCTGTACTTGGTCCCCTTCTGTTCATCATCTACATCCTCCCAATTGGACAAATCCTCCGTCAACACCAACTCCAGTTCCACTGTTATGCTGATGACACACAGCTCTACCTCTCAACAAAATCGATTTCTCCAACTACACACTCCCAGCTCAGCACCTGCCTCACTGACATTACAATTTGGATGCAAAACAATTTTCTAAAACTTAACTGTGACAAATCGGAACTTATAATCATTGGCCCAAACTCACTTACCCGCTCAACCCAAGATGTTTCTCTTACCATCGATGGCTCCATTGTCAACCCCTCCACTCACATCCGTAACCTTGGCATCATCCTCGACCCCACCCTCACTTTCCTCCCTCACGTCAACCAGGTCACAAAAAACGCGCTCTTCCATTTAAAGAACATCGCCCGCATCAGACCCTCCCTCTCATCGACCGCTGCTGAAACTCTGATCCATGCCTTTATAACATCCCGACTGGATTACTGCAACAGCATACTTTTTGGATCACCTGCATTCATACTAAAAAACAACGACGCTCCGACCACATCGCCCCTATCCTCCATGACCTCCACTGGCTCCCGATCAAACACCGCATTGACTTTAAAATATTACTTTTCACTTTCAAAGCCCTCAACAACCTTGGCCCCCCCTACCTCTGTGACCTCATCCAACGACACAACCCCATCCGTCGCCTCAGGTCTTCTGAAGCTAACCTACTGCAGCCCATCAGGACAAAGCTCCGGACCTGGGGTGACAGGGCCTTCGCAGCAGCCTCCCCCACACTCTGGAACTCCCTCCCCAGCCACGTCAGATCCGCCAACACTCTCACATCATTCAAACAATCCCTCAAAATTCACCTTTTCACTCTTGCCTTAAACTCCTAATCAACCAACCCCTTGCCCTTATTCCACCTAGCTTAGCACTTTCTACTTTTGTTGTTATCTTTTGTTTTACTTGCTTGTAAGCGCTTTGAGCACCAGCAAAATCGCTTTATAAATGTAATGTATTATTATTATTATTATTAAAACTAGCTAAAACATGAATAATAACTGTGGAGACAAACATGTGTTAAATAAGCTGTAAACCAAAGGTTTGACATACAACTCTGATGTAATTGGTGTGAAAGACATATTTCCCACTGACTAATTTATAAGTGATAAGTTCCTCCTGGACTTTGTATGACCTCCGTCACATGACAGACAGGAGGCATTACTACTTCAATCACGCTGACTACACAAATGTTCCTGAACCTGGCTCCAGCTGGCATCAGTCAGCAGCTTTAAGGACGGCTGGAGTTTATCTCTCTAAAAGTACAATGAGCAGCAAGAGGTGTGTTTGACAATCATGGGAAAACATGAGTAGGTCGGAAAAAACACTGAAATAATAATAAAAAATAATTAAATATAAAGAGGCTCCTCCTTAATTTTCTACTTCATATATACTCATTGATTGACTTATTTGCATTTATTGCAGATTGTATATATATATATTATGCTTTTCAAGCTGTGCCTGTTTGTATGAATGTTTAATAATATATCCCTCTATGAATTTGTAGATGTATTATATATTTTCCTCATATTATAATATACTGGGACTATCTTTTTTTTTATACCATACTTCCGTTTTTTCCCCGACATTAAGAAATACCTTTTTCTTGATATTTTTTACTATGACTTTAATTATACTATGACGTTTTTTCTTATATTTTTGACTTAGTATAATATGGCATTTTTTGAAATATAATTTGCTATGTTTTTAGAATTTTCAACATACTATACTTTGCCGCTTTTTTCCGACATAATGTACTATATCCTTTCTTCTGATATTTTTGACATACTATACAATGAGGTCCATTTTTATTGTGGACTACTTTCTTAAACAACATAGTGAACAGTTTTACAGTTTCTTGTGGTTTGACATGTGCAGTAAATGTAACATGTGTAGGGAAATGAACCTCTCTGTTCAGACTGAGCTGGACACACGTGGAGCGCTGCAGTCTAACTGGCTTCACATCTGTCCCAATTATGTCACATTCAACACACACACTGGACGTCCTGGTGCATGAGATCCACTGCTCAATGTTTTTTTTCACATTTGGCGGAATAAATTAAAACAGGCAGAGATATTTAGAGAAATGGAGTCAAACTCTAAAATATCTGCAGCCTTAATTCAGGAATAATTGTTTAGTTGAGTATTTGTGTGAGAAAGGAAATCTGAATGAAACAAAATAGTTACATTCAAAAATAAGGAACACATTTTCTTTCTCCTTTTCAGTATTAACACATCTTATGAATTACGTCACAACACATCCACATCCGTAAGTGATCATTCATTCTGATTCTCTCTGATTAATCTAAGCCTAACTCACTTTGAGCTCTGCATGTCACTCAACTATTTTTGTGAGCACTGTACAATATTTGTATGGAGAGTCCCACATATATAAATCACAAAACATATTTGGGCATTTATAAATATTGACACTGATCTGAGAACATACTTTAGCTGCTAAATTCTCCACTATCTTTACCAGCTAGTAAATAACTCATTCTTTTATTGACTATACAGCTTTTTCATGGAGCTTGTTGACTAAAAGCAATGACACAGATGAGAGTGAAGCAAAACAGTAAAGTTGCGCGGAATACAAACCAAAACCATTGAGCTGCAAAGTTGTGTCATAAAAGCTGTAGGGGAGTCACTTCGAGCTTTTCATTAACTCACACAAAGGGACCAAAAATGACCATGAAGTTGAACTAAATGGGCAAGTTTTTTTTTAATTAATGTATCATTCCAGTATTTATTACGCTTTGATAACCGCTCTTCTTAAAACAGTTTTCCCCACATTGATTAGGTTGACGGTTAAAAATCTTAGTTTTGCTTTAATTCAACGGTATGATCGTTCAGCAGGAGGTAGTTTGTGCTGCTCCTGAATCTCTTTGTACAGAGAGCTGTTTCTCAATGATATCAATAAGGGTAGGCTGAACAATAGACTCACCTGTTTGTATACAGTATTTTCCATTTCTGGCCTGGTGGTTGGACAAACCAAGCAAAAAGAGACATTAGAATTTTAGCAATGGACATTTGATTGAAAAACTGTTAATAAAGGAAATCATTGGCAGAGAGATTAATACAAATAATAATTAGTTGCCACTCTAATATTCCATGAACTCCAGACCTTTTGTTGGTCTCACGTGTATTTAAGTGTACAGTGTGATGACCGAGGTGTGTGTGTGTGTGTGTGTGTGTGTGTGTGTGTGTGTGTGTGTGTGTGTGTGTGTGATGCTGTCGTGGCTGTGGGCAGTGGGCGGGGCTTGGCTCTGGGGCTTACTGCTCTATTTATAGCCAGTGAATGGAACGAGGTCCTTCTCCTGCTGCCACGTGTGTGCTGCAGCGGGAGTGTGTGTGTGTGGTCACATTTCTCATGTGGACCTGAACATGCTCCACTCCTCCTCCTCCTCCTCCTCCTCCTCCTCCTCCTCCTCCTCCTCCTCCTCCTCTTCTTCCTCCTCCTCCTCCTCATGTGATGTATGTGGCCGTCAGATAGCATCACAGACGGAGAGGAATGCAGATACACTCGGATCAGTCGTCCATACTCCCCCCTGTCTCCCCCCTCTCCCTCCCCACACAGGCTTTTTATTTATTCAGTCTTTGTGCTGTTTCATGTTGTCCACCAATCAGGTGCAGCCATGTGTTGGCACAGGCTTTATGGGCTTACGTAATGGCCATTGGCGAGACATCCGTAAGCCATCTGAGCTGCAGGGCTCTGCCTCTGTAATCTGCGGAGGAAAACTCCTCAGATGTCACATTCAGGTGCAAGGAACCTCTCTAAGTACATTTACTCAAGGACTTAGCTTAACTTTATCCTACAGATAACTTCATTCATAATTAAGTTGTTTTTTTTCTAAAATAAAACACATTGTTCTGTGCATAAAATGAGGTTTTTTCATTTGTAGCTTGTATAAGGTTTTTGAGTGAAGCTTTGAATGTCTGTCGTATTATGTTATGATGTCATCACCATAAGCAAGACTACAAAATTGTATCCAATCAAGATTTTTTTATGAAATCAGTATATAACTCATCAGCTTGTAACATAGATATTAAATGTCGTTTTTGAAGGGCTAAATGACAACAACTATGGATTGAAGCAGACTATTTGTGTCAAAAATATTTTTTTAAAACCGTTACATAACAAAGTATTTCTTACATTGTGGTATGTCCTCTTAAACAAACAAAAGTAATCTACTGCATTTGTTTGACTCCAATACTATGTTGAATGATTTAAGATGCAACACCACTTTAAGTATTTTAGATCTGTGTTTACTAGTTTGCAGTGAGTCTTCTGTCTTTGTGGCACATTGCAGCATCTCCACTCTAACCTCCACCTGTACATCAATGTTAAACCTGTGCAGATGTGAAAATGGTGGAAACCAACCTGTGTGTTTTCTGTCTCCCCCCCAGTGGACGCTTCCTCAGCATTGTACTGAAGATAGCAGAGATGCTGCACAGTTGGTTTCCTCACATCAGACCAGACCCGACGCACACAGACCCCTGCACTCCGGCTAAGAAGCTAAAGGTAAACATGTAATTATTATTCAACCATGGTTATCAAGTTTATTCTGATTGTCGATTTCCTTTTGCAGCGAGTTAAGCAACAAATCCCAGCTTTTCAAATGTTAAGATTGTCTATGACCGTAAAATAAATATCTGAGCATTGAAAATGTTGCTCATGTTAAATGAGATGAATTGAGAATATAACACTAACAAGTATATCAATCTGAAGTCATTATAATACATAATCATCGTTAACGGTGAAGTTCATCTCCCGGTCGCTCTGTTTCGCGGCTCTGATGTGAGAAGAGTCAGATTATGTAACAGAATCCTGGAAGCCGGGGTCTACATTTATTTTTACTGGCGATGATTTAATCGTTTCTTAAGAAGGCTAGGGGTCAGATAATGAGGGGAAAACCAGAGCAGCCCCTCACTCAAGAATGTGAACCTCTACATTTAAAAACCAGCAAGACCATCTGAACTGCAGAAGGGTTCACAGAATACAAACCAGACTTCCTCAGTTTGGGGGAACATATTTGAGTGAAGAGTTTATCAATAGTTAATATTTATTGAATTGAGTTAAACCAACCATTTTTAATACATTTTATAATATCTATTCATTTCTTTTAAATTAATTTAATAAACTGACTGAGTTAAACTGACTTTTTAAATTAATAAAAAAATATGTATGTAATTGTGTTGAAGGAACTCTTTTTTATTAATTGTATGATATTTATTTAATTGAGTTGAAGGAACAGTTCTTAATTAATTGAATAATATTAATTTAATTGAGTTAGATATATATTTTTAATTTAATAAAAGTAATTAAATTGAGTTTAACGGACTTTTAATAATTATGGAGATGCGTTGATGGTAGACATTATTGTGACACTGATGTTTCCTCTCCAGCAGCATCAGAGCAGCGCCCCCCCCCCTCCACCCTCCGCAGTGTCGTTCTGCTCCTCAGACTCCTCCCCCCGCCTCAAATGGCTCCACATGTCGCCCATCTGCTCCCTGAAGACTCTTGAATCCACCCTCAGCCAGCCCCCCCCGGCGTCCCCCCCACCTCCACCCGCGTGCTGCAGCCAGGGGGCGACCCAGGACAGCGCCGTCTCCTCCTCCACCGACTCGCTCTCCCCCCCGCCCAGACGCCTCAACCGGGGGGGGGGCGCTGCCCGCCAAGTTCACCACGCCCTGTCTGGTGAGACTCCTGCAGGCCAAGGACAGCATCATCACACCCCGGAGTGCGGAGGACGGGGGGTTGGGGTCCTGAGAGGTGACGCCGAGAACCAGAGGCTGATCCGGGGTCAGATCTGGGCTCCCACATGAGACACTACAAGGCCTTAAAAAAAGCATGTTTCAAAGTCTTCTATATCTTTTTTAAACAGTGGAAATGCAGTTGCCTCAGACTTCAGGTTCTTCAGAGTCAGAATGTGATGAAGAGAAAACGGGCCTCGTTTAGTTTCACTTGAAGGACTTTTTCAAAAGTCCGTGTGAGAACATTGGACCTTCATTTTGAGTTTCACCGATATTTGAGTTGGATGGATTTCATCTTCTAATGAGTTCAAATGTTAAAACAATGTTACTGAGATGAATCACCTCAACACAAGAGGAGTGAACAAAGAGGAATGGTAAGCTCATTACACTTGGACTGTTACCTCGTCTGATTTCTTCTTTTAGGTTCCTCTACCTCATGCTGAGACAGCACACAGTTTGACCGTGTCAGCACAACAGAACTGTCAGTGATCTGAAACCTTTGAAGTTTTACACAAGCTGCAGAGTAAAGCAGCGTACATTCAAGAAATCTTAGGGTGTAGTTCTTTCTTATACTGAGGTTTACCATTACACGGTGAAATATATCCAAAGCGAGTCTTTCACTAGAATTATCTTGAGGTCTACAGTTTTTCCAGAGGGATTTAAAAAGGTTTTGAATACCCCAAACCTGGATTTGTTGGTCAGTTCTTGTCTTGTTGAAACATTTCAACACTGTTGGGAAACAGAACGATCACAGGGACCCCAGAGGAAATGTAGAAACATCTCCTGCCACCATTTCAAAGATGTGTTCCAGTTAGTCCCAATACAATCCTCACATGTACTTTGAGAGGGTTATCAGTTGCTGTAATCTTTATCTGCACTCCATACAAGCTGTGAAAGGTATAGGAAACAGAATAGTGTACTAAAACAGCCAAGGTGGAAGATTCCCACTTTGGTTGAACTCAGACTCATGAAGCTTCATAGTAGCTTCAGCTGGAGCATGATGAGGTCTCGGCAGAGTCACTAAGAGATGGCTTCATGGATGATTACACATGGGAAATTGATTAGTGGATCCCTCAGGCCATAACATGATTTTTGGGGGGGTTCCCAAAGTTCCCTCCATTTTCCAACTTTTTACATATTAACAGTGATCTTGTGACCGAGGGCTTCCAAAATGCAGGCGAACCACACTCAGTGCTGTCCCTGAACGCCTCCTGTGTAATCTGTCAGAAGCTGCTTTCACTGAGAGTTATATATTTTTTTGACAGCAACCAAAACACGGTCAAAGTACATGAGATTGAGAGAAAAGTCATATCCAAACGTCTCCCCATGCCAACATGAGCACTTATTTTGAACACACTGAATAGTCGTGTCATTTTTCCTTTAATGTTCTTTCTTTTTTCATATTTTAGTTACTTCCCATTAAAGATGGCCTTTGTCATGTTTTGTACTTCTGAAATAAATGTGATGTCTTCTTTCTGGAAATGTTTGTCTTTTTTCTACAACCGTTTTGAATGAAACCCAACTACAATTCAGTTATGCAGCATTTATTGTTGTTTTTCTGTATGCTTTGGGAAACTCGGCATAGGCAATGAAAACAATAAATATGGATATTATGCAAAACATTTCCCTAATGAAGCATTTTACACAATGTACAATATTCTTCCTTTCCTCCTCGTGCTTTTTTTCTTGAATATTCTATACACATTTCCAAACAAATAAACATAACCTCCATGCAGACCCTGAAAATGGGATGTGGAGTAATGCGCAAAAAAAACAAACACTAAATGCACCTCTCGTGTGGATTTGTGTGTCATTTAAAAACTGCTAATAAACCACAAGGAGAAAGGAAAACCTGTGCTGTTTGAAAGTACATAAAATGGATTTAAAAAGTGTTTGCTCAGGAGTTCCCTACAACTGGTGCAGCGAGGATGAAGCATCTCGCTCTGTGTGTGCGTGTTCGATAAGACAGTCCGTGTGCAGGTGATCATTTATTCATGTGTTCACGTGTGGGGCCGCCTGCGTCAGTAGTCCGTGTCGGAGCCCTCTGCGTTGTCCACGTTTCTGGAGAGCATGTAGTTGTCCATGTCGATGGAGCGGCAGTTGTTGATGGCGTAGCGCAGCCGCTCCGCCATGACGGCCTGGCTGGAGTAGGGAGGCAGGCGGAGCTGGAAGAAGCAGGTCTGAGAGGTCGGCAGGCTGTCGTACGGCTGAGGGGGGGAAATGAAGAAGCTGTTAAAAATCGTACAATTCTTGTCTCCATAACGCTCTTTGCTTATTCTATCCACTAGTTCACTTTGAAATAGTTCCTATTATTTAGTTTTCTCTGTATTGATTTCAGTCTTGGTTCGGCTACAACAACCAAAGATCCCCTCTGAGGATCAATAAAGGTTTATCTATTCAACTGAAGTCTTTGATATAGCGCCACATCATATTACACTTCTTCTCAAGGCACCTTGACTATAGAGCATGTCTGAACTGTACTGGTATCTGGTATACTCCCTTTTCGAGCAGGAAACGTAAAGAAAGTCATAAGTGTTGGCCATGGCACTGTTTCCTGCTGACGGCCATATTTAACAGAGTTCAGCAACAGAGGAGAGATAACACTTCCTCTCATGTCTGTTAGTACAGAGCCGCAGACTCGGAGCCAGCCCCGCCCACAATGATTGATGCCATGGAAATGCAAAAGGCCGCAGCAGCAGTGTCACAATGCCTTGATCTGGACTCAAAACATTATTCTAAATATCTTTACTTGGCGAGTAACTACATGATTTATGAGCGCGGTCACCTTCTGTAACCTGTCAGTGCACAACTTCATTGGAGGAAATGAAAGCTCTGGACTACTGGACTACTCTGGTTCTGTTCTTCTCCACAACACACAGATGGCCAGTCCGACCCTGTACTCGTCCAAAGTGGAAAAAAACATCTATTATACGTTTATTTGATAGAATAAAACGTTTTACCTCCAAAAAGGCTTCAGAGGAAAACCAATGGAGGCGTGTCCCGTAGGGAGACATTGGAATGAATGCTATTAACACCCTCACAGCCATCTGACCGTCTAATGTGCCTGTGAAAGACCTTAAGTAAATGGACGTATTGGGACAACATGTAGCACACAGTGGAGTCTGCGTCACCCACCCGGTCCACCTTCATGATCTGAAACCTCTGCGAGATGTCGGCCGTGTTGGCGGGCAGCCTCGAGCGCCCGGAGACGAAGCGCATGAAGAGGACGCGCTCCTCGTTGGAGAACTCCTCCAGCGTCTGCCAGAACCACTGCACCAGGGCGTGCTGCTCGTCCACCTCCCTGTAGCGCACCACCTTCTTCAGCACGTCGCAGCAGATCTCCGGCATGCCGCACACCATCTGCTCCAGCTGCTTGGCCGTCAGCAGGGACAGCAGCGGCACCGGCACGATCCAAGACATGCCCTCACGCACCGCCGCCACCTGAGGGAGGGGGAGGGGAGGGGGGGGGGTTACGATGTGTTCATCATCCGTACACACAGATATCTCTCTTTATTGTTCACACTCTTCACTACAGCTGAAACTAAACATTAATCGATGGTCTATAAAACGTCAGAAAACTAGGATTATTTTCCTTTCATGTAACATTTTCAATTCTGACTACATCATTCTGAGAAGTTTACCTGACTTTCTTCTTTATTTATTTAAACAAGCTGAAATGTTTTAATGTTTATTTTATTATCTTTGCTTTTTAATGACTGATTTTAAATGCCATTTTCTTAATGTGTTTCATTTTTTGTAAAGCACTTTGAATTGCCTTGTGTTGAAAGGTGCTATATAAATAAACTTGCCTTGAAACTAAGAAATAACTTCTGGGGTTCTTTTTTTTTTTTCTCAAACAATGAATTGTTAATGAAAGTACAATTCTTCAGGAAGTACTTCTATCGAATGATAAATGAATCAACTAATTGTTTCAGCTCTGGCTTTCACAGCGAGCAGCTTGTATTGGACGACATGAACCTACAGAAACACTTCCTAAAGAAATAGACCTTGTTGTTATTATTGTTATTGTTGTTGTGTGGAAAAAGACGCTCCTCCCTTTTTCCAGCTATAGCGCAGCCGCTGCTCTGATAAACGTCTGTGTGACCAAAAGCTTGGAGGTTAAACGTTCATGCTTGACTTTGAAAACAAAAGTACCGTAATTTCCGGACTATTAAGCGCACCTGAATATAAGCCACACCCACTGAATTTAAAAAAAATACGTATTTTGTACATAAATAAGCCGCACATGTCTATAAGCCGCAGGTGCACCTGTGAGACCCGGGGAGAGTCTCCTGTCAGGAGAGAATGAATGTGGAAGAGCGGGACGGTCGGTCACCAACCGGAGCGGCTTTAAACCGTGGCCGGTGCTCGTGCTGTCAGTCCTGGGCTCCGCTGTGGGCTGTGTGTGCGCTCTCTATACCCCATACTCAAAAGGCAAGAGCGTGTGCCTGTGGACAGAGGTGTGTCTCGCGCACACAATGATGTGCAAACTGCTACTTTTACATACAGTTTTCTCGGCCGTCTGCTCTCTGTGTGTTGACCCAGTCTTCGAGCTCATTTTCTAGTATCACGCTGCTGTTTCCAACGGAGAAATCCATAAATTAGCCGCGTCATTGTATAAGCCGCGATGTTCAAAGCGTGGGGAAAAGGTAGCGGCTTATAGTCCGGATATTTACGGTATGTCATCCCAAGATTTAATTAACAGCTATTGTGGATTCTCTAATTTCATTATAAATTCTTTCTTCATCAATTACAAGATTCTATTTTCCTCCATTGTATTAAAAACCTTTAGGAAAGTCAGAGCTCCAGGAGGACCTTGTAATATGAGATGGTTCAATGTTTCTAAAGGATGTTTAACACAGAAGGGTAACACGTGGTACTCCCAAGCAGCCCACACCTGTCGGTCGATCTCATGCAGCCGGTACTCGATGGCTCTCTCCACGTATTCCTTCCTGTTGGAGAAGGACAGCGGGATGCTGTTTCCCCCCGGGATGATGGGCACCATCTTCCCGTCTGCACTCTGCCCGACGAAGGAATCCAGAGGAATCATCTGGGAGACAAACAGTGTACATTTAACGATTGTTAGTCGACTACACGTTTTACTTTGAATTGTAAATAACAGTCAAGGATATCCTTTGGAGTTCTTACTATAGTGGCACTGTAGAAACATGGTGTTATTGTTTTGTTTGTGCCATACACACAGGGAAACACAAGGGCGATGTGATATCTGGTTCAGTCTTCAACTGATCGATAGTTGTTGGCGGTGACGCTTAAAAAGGATCTGTTAATCCATCGATCTGTTCGGCAGTGGCTGACAGCAGGAGATTACAACATGCAGTAATTTGACGTTGATTTGAAGTAGTCTCAAATGTTCAGTTTCACATGACCCGAATGATAGTGGATTCTTAGGGCGATTCCAATATTTTGATAAAATATAAATCAATAGTAAATATATTTTACATAAATAAACTATATTGATAAATGTTATCAGAATTGTGATCAAGACATGTTCAAATAAAAAGATATATTTTATTTTATTATAAAAATCATTATCATTTACATTATTGTGTTTATTATTCATATTATTTTCATCAATATTATATTTTTTGCAATTGTATTAATATTATCATTATTATTATTATTTAACAATTATTTATGTTGTTCTTTTGTCTTTCTTTCTACGTATAATATGTTGACACGGCTGAATGAAAGAAATGGATCAAATGTGGCTGAATCTGAAAAAGTTGATATATAATAATTGATATATAATCACAAAGAAGTTTTACGGTCCGACTAAATGACCTTGAATCTAGTTGGGTATTCGAGTAATGCCATTTCCTTGTTTATCGGCAGACCTTACACTTGCCCCCTGGTCAGCATGTTGTCTTTGCTGTCAGACCAAACCAGTCTGTGAACCTTAACAGCTACATGGGGCTGTTGAACAGTCATCCAGGGCCTTTCCCTCAGCACTGCTCAGTCAGCAGCCTTACAGTGTTTTGCAATAAACGTCAACTTTCCTCCGTCCGGAAAACATCGCAGACGATTTATTACAAAAGCTGAAATCAGAGCGTTTATTTAATATCCTGGAAAGCAACGAGCGAATGTGAAATCACGTTGAGACATTTGGCAGCTCGTGGAACCAGAGGAGCCGACACTGATCCCCTCACTCTCTTGTTTTTTCATGCCAGAGCAGCAGATGCAGCCCCCCCCCTCCCCTCCCTCCTCTTGGCTGATGGAGCCAGTGTTATGGTTCCAGACCTCCTCCTCCTCCTCCAGGAGTCTGGGAGCGGGGCCAGGTCCCCGGCAGGCAGGATGTGCAGCATCAACAGCGGCCCTGGCATTCCTGCAGGCCGGGGGCTTTTCAGTGCAGGGGTTGTGTGAGGTTATGTGGACAGGAGAGGGGCTTTCTGCTGCTCCAGAGAGCCTTTAGGGGCGGGGTGTGTGTGGTCTGTGTGGTCTGTGTGTCAGGGCCACAGTCACGCTGAGGTTTTATCAGGAGAGTTTAAAAAGCTTACCCACAGCCCCCCCCCCCCCCAGCAGGGCTAACATCAAGCTCTCACTGCGCTTCCAAGTGGCTACAGACACACTGTCCCGGCTTTCTCAGCCAGTCTGAGTGTAAACACAGACTGGGGGCAATGTTTGCCAACTTCATGATAAACTCTGGCAGCTGTAAACAGGATTAACCTTCCTCCACAATCACATGATGTTCCCTGCTGGCTCCCGTTAGCTCACTGGGTGTGGTAGGGCTGCGGTTTGTGTCACCCTCTGAAGCTTATTGTGGTTTGGGATAGTGGAAACTGGCTATTGGTCTTCTTTTTAGCAGCACGTGTGTTATTCGGATGAATCAAAGGTTCACGTGGCAGAGGAGAGGCATGCTCCGAGCTCGCAGGAAGGTTGTAGCAAATGTGTGGCCAAACGGTGGTACTACGCTTCTGTTCTAATTCATCAGGTCATTTTGCTTTGCTTTTTGGGAGTGTTCCCTTTCCTGTAGCGTGTTATTTAGGTGCATGTAAATGGTCTGCAAAGGCTGAAATCCCTGTGTTCCTTCCAGAGGGAGTTTCTCCTACACACCTAAACACAAGCGTTGTGCTCTTTTCTGAACCTACAGTCAGTCTGGTTTGGGCTTTGTGCACCACTGAGCAACTTTCATAGGAGTAAACGGGGCGGCACCTCCAACCTCCTCCTACATCCAGTTCTCTTTATACATGCATGGTATGCCTGCTCTGTCAAAACATCCGTCCCCCTGTGAGCCATCAGTCACCAGCGTGTAAATGCTGACATTACATTTTTGTTATTGTGCAGTTGGAGGCGGAGATGAGCTGTAAACACCGTGTGATGTGGTCGTGTGTAACTGTCATTTACTGCTAAGGCCTCGAGGTGGAATTACTATTATATTCAATAACATTTTATATATCTCATTACCCCTCATGAATCCAGTCCTGATGAGATATTAGCCTTAGCAGGAAATCTTCTTTTAACCACATTTCTAACACATGGCACTTAAAGGTGGGGTAGGTAAGTTTGAGAAACCGGCTCGAGATACACTTTTTGTTATTTTCCATGGAATGCTCTTAACATCCCGATAGCAATGAATATCTTAAGTGCTTTGACAACAAATCCATAAAAAAATGTCATCTGTGGAAGCCGTAGTGCTGTAAAAAGCACGACCAATCATCTGAGCCGGCCCGGCTAAAGTAACTGGATGGCCTACCTGTCTGTCAGCCTTCCATCTGTGCACAAACTTATCTCGGGCCCTCATTGGTCATGTGCGCGTTCGTGTGTGTTGGAGGAGGGGCTCTGTAAGGAAGTGGCAGATTTCTTCCGGCTGTGTATTTTCAAATTCTAGCGCACTCGAGCTGGTTTCTCCAACTTACCTACCCCACCTTTAAGTTGTTATATACAAAATTAGATTTGTAAGGATATTACAGATATTGCATGTAATTGTCTTCTTTCTCGGTTAAGAAGTCTTTTCTGCATTAAATGATGACTCTACAATGTCTCCCCCACCTCATGGAAGTTCTCCTCGGTGATGCCGCTGTCTTCAATGTGAAGAATGCTTTTGAGCGTCTGCACATAGAGGAGGTCCACTTCCTCCAGGTCCTCCAGCTGCAGGGGGATGCAGCACAGCTGCTTCCACACCAGCGTGGCCAGGTGCAGGTCCAGAGGCTTCTTGGTGCGGATGGCCACGCCCATCAGGATGCCCAGGAACCTAAACTGCAGCATGTGCTCGTCCATGCAGGACGAAGGGTTGAAGAGGAACCTAGGGAAATAAATAAATACAACAATTGTTTAGTTGTGTTAAAGTTTGTTTAGCATGAGCATACAAATACCATACAGCGTTAAAGGCCGAGAGTCAAAACTACGATTTCCAAGTATGTTCAACTCAAAAGAGGTTTTTCCCTTGCTTTCTAAAGTTTAAGGCGGATGGAGCTACTTTATTTTACGCTTGTGTTTCAGAGAGTCATATATTTGCAAAAGGAGGTGAGAGCAAAACTGACCTTGCTAATGTAACAAAGAAAGAGTACAAAGAACGCCATGGTGCTTCAAAACAAACGTCAATGGTATTCATTTAAATAAATTAAAGAATGTAAGAAACAAATCATTCATAAAAGAGAAGAAAATAGTCTAGTTTGAGGGGAAATAAATAAAAGATTCAACATTTCTTTTTTGTAATCCTGTGTTTCTTTCTTCCCACATCTGAACAAAGCAACAGACTGCCAAATGTACAGTACTGATCAATATCTTCAAAAAATAAAATAAATATCCTATTAATCCAATATCATTTGTATAGATTTTATATATAATAGTTGCCAGATTGTGACATTTTCAGTGAATGAACTTAATTTAAAGACAGAATAATGTATCTCAGGGAAATGATTGGTAATATACCAATGTCTCTGCTTGCTTATCTCTTTGTTGACATACTGTATCATTCAACCCAGATCCTTCAGAAGTGTTAGAGCCCAGGCCTACATGCTCCCTCCTCACCTGTCTCTGTTGTAGCCGACCTCTGCCGTGGCGTTGGGGGAGGGGATGAGCAGGTCCACCACGCCCGACTCCAACTCCTACAAACACAAAAGGAGATAAACATCACTGTATCAAAACACATCCAGCAACACCAGTGGCCTGTACTACGAAGCAGGATTAGTTAGCGAGGTCACTTCAGGGTTAACTCGGAGTTTCCGGTCCTACGACGCAGGTTCACTTCTTACCGGGGTAGATCTCCATGGTAACTGATGCTGAACACCTCACCTGCTCCGGAGCTCAGTGTGCGGAGTTTAAAGCTATCGAGTCATATTACAGGATAAAGGAAATACAGTTTAAGCTGCCGTGTGCAGGGAAGACACCGACGTGTCGCACTTATCATTCATATCACATCATCGATCATATAATATCATAATATGTCATATATTTCCTTATCTGAGTCAGCTTCTCGAGCCGTATCTGGCCGTGCAACACTTACAGTGTCACATACTGTATGCCAAAGTATTATTTTAAGCAACACGTTAAGTTAAAGAAACACTCAAAAGCAATTAAAGTCAGATCCACTCATGTATTAGACGGGGCAGTGATATCATAAACTGTTAATGTACGCATTCAAACACTCTGTAGCTTATTTTATTTTTGACCAGCTGTTCTGTATTCACCTTGCAGGTACAACTATGTGACTTTTATCTGGTTTATCTGTTTAAGTCATGGATGTTTAAAGTTTAACTTCTTCAAATTTGTCTAACGTGATAGTTTACTTTTCATTCATGAAGTATGATGCTGCGCTGTCAGTACGCCTCTCCATGTTTGTGATTGGTCAAATGTTGCTAACCCCGCCCCTTCATGTGAACGCACACTCAGCCGGACAGAGAAACGCTGGGTTGATTTACCGAGTTGATAACTAGCGTCGTAGGACCGCTTAGCGAGATGTCGTTTGTTAGCGTTAGTTAAGATAACTCAAACATATCCAGGGTCTGTTGAACTGGCTTCGTAGTGCAGGGCACTGGCTGATCAAGAGTACATTTAACAAACAAGTACTTCTGCTCATACCTGACACATCTCTGTGATGGTGTCGTCAAAGACCCCTCCTGCGTCGTCAGCCCCCTCCCCCACCAGTTTGACCTTCCAGGCCCTCGAGGGCAGGCGGAGGTCCGAGGCGTTCAGCTTCACAACCTGACGGGCGATCTGCACGAAGATAGGTTTACACTTCCGTCCTCTGCAGAGAGTCGGAGTACAAAAGGGAACAAAGTCAGATTTCAACACATTACAGTAACATATCATAAGATGTTCTTTAGATGAGTATTACTAGATTTCAGTTCTTTTTTTATTGGTATTTCATATTCCATTTTCTTTTTAAATCTGCTTTTAGGTTAACAGGAGATATTCTATAATGTGTTTTTATCTGTTTGCTTTATATTTTACATGTATTTAATCATTTATTTGCCTCACCTGAATGTATTTATATGTTATATTATGTTATGTTTTATATGTTTTTCTATAAAAGCCCAAAAGTACCTGATAACACTTTTCACAAATAAGCTCAAGGCTTACACAAAAATATATATATATATATATATATATATATATATATATATACTATATAAATAGTCCCTCCAAATGAGCGAACCTCTGTACTTCTGAGTCCGTAAGTGAAGACTAAGCATATTACTGACCGTGTGGAGATGCGTTTGACGGTGATCTGGGGGCCGTAGTTCTTGCCCTGCACCATGGTCTTGCCAATGGAGCGCACCATAGGCAGGGTGTACACTCTGGGGGCCAACAGGGGCCTCAGCTGGCCCTGAACGATCCCCCAGGTACCAGCGTTGTAGTGGGACGTACAGCTCTGCAGAGAGATTACATTGACCATCATTACATACTGTGATACACAGTAAATGGATTGGTAATGGACTCATCATGTAGCACATTACCATGGTTCCATACAAGGTGCCTAACTGCTTATTCACTCACACACACTCACACACTGATGGCTGTGATCTTATATTATATATATGCTAAATTCATTTAACAAAAAGAAAAGACTTCTTCTTAAATGCCAGGGCTTTTCAGTGCATAGATAGATCATTCCTTTAATATGCACAGCAGGCTCTTTGCATCAGGTGACTCCTCATCATTAGACATGTTCCCTTTCTGTGTTGTTTGCCCACCTGGTGGTTGGGGCTGAGGTTGAGCAGTCTCCACGAGGAGTACATGAGGTCGGAGAAGTGGTAGAGGAGCCTCAGACGAGCCCTCACCGCCTCGATGCTGATCTCTTTCAGCACGCTGTACTGAGGAGGCACCGTCACGGGAAGACCCAGCTGGAGAGGGACCGACGAGCCTGAGGAGGAGGAGGAGGAGGAGGAGGAGACCAGGAAGGTAAGTCAAGGGGAAAAAGATTGAAATAAGGGTCTACCACAAGTCACATTGGACACATTATTCTAAATATAGCATTTAAGTCGTTTAGTTGTGGTTGAATTATATATAGAATTGTAGGTGTTCTATTTAGGTGTGTGCACATGAGGAATCAACACTTTCTAACCACAATACATTACATTCCTCATCCATCATTCATCAAACTATGTTGGTGCCTCATCTGACAACACCGTGCTGTGCCCCACTTTGGTGTTTACTTCACGTGCCAGCAGCATGCAGGGAAACGGACCTCCGGGATAAAGTGTCTGCCAGATAGATGCCATTACAGGGACAGTATGTTGCATGTTAGGGTGTGTGTGTGTGTGTGTGTGTGTGTGTGTGTGTGTGTGTGTGTGTG
>CALSBZ010000600.1:337864-348129 GCA_943591055.1 Gobionotothen gibberifrons
TGTGTGTGTGTGTGTGTGTGTGTGTGTGTGTGTGTGTGTGTGTGTGTCTAACCTGGTGCTCGAGGCGGCACAGAGGGAGCTGTCCAGGCAGCGCTGTGGCAGCGTCCGGCAGAGATCTGGTGGACGTTCTTGCCCTGCACCGCTGTGGCCATTGTGGGTTCTCTGACATGGTTGGTGTGGCCCAGGCCCAGCTACACACGTAAGAAAATACTTAAATTAACAATTAGAAGCAAAATATCAACCAAATTATACATGTGAATAATTTACAGTCAAAGAAATTGTGTGAAAACTCAACTCCATCAGGGAATGAGAACTGTGAAATGTGATTACAAGGTCTCTCAAAAGGAATAAAATACTGATTGACTGAAGATGTTTTGATATCATTATCTAGTATCAACTATGATAGAAAACTATTTAAAACATATCTTTAAAAGCACAAAAGAATGGATATATATATATATATTAGGGCTGAACGATATATCGTGTCATGGCGATAACCGCGATATGTGCATGCGCAGGCTCTGCATGCACAGCAAACCACCAATCACAACCATTCTTGATCAGGTCACAGCAGGCCCCGCCCCGCTAGTTTGCAGACCATCAAAACACCGGTAAAAAATGAGCGAGGAACAGGAGGACAATACCGGCGAGAATGAAGATTTACTTCCAAAAAGAAAAGCAAAATCTGCCATCTGGAACTATTTGGGATACAAAAAGGTTCTTCTCTTCTTCATTCACAGATGAACCCCCTTATTTGAGGGTAAGCAACCTGCATTATCATGACATGTTAGATCATGACTTAAGGTATGATGAGTCAATCAGTTAAGATCCAGACCGTGACTAAAATCCTTCATCCGGTTAAATATAGTTAAAAAAATGCAATATATATTGCAGGGGGAAAAAATATCACAATGTCAGTTTTTTTCAATATCGTGCAATATGGTGCTCAATTTCTAACTGAATGCCAAGAACTCCTTAATCCAGAGGAGACGCTGGCTGTGAAGTTAATAATTGCATCATGACAATTTTCTATTTTCAGTGTGTGTGTGTTTCAGCAGTTCACCTGTCCCTCCGAGTTGCTGCCCCAGGTGTAAACATCTCCGGTTGAGGAGAGCACCAGAGTGTGTTCGGCTCCGACGGCCACATCCTGGATGTGGATCCCTGCCAGGGCCGGCACCTGCTGGGGCCGGTTGTGGTTCCTGGCCCGGCCTTCTGGTAAGCCAATGAGGCGGTCTGCAATCAGGGGAGGAAAACAAAATAACAATAATAATAACATGTTAATAAAAGAAAAGGGTCTTAACATGAATTGTGAAAATATTGCACTTGCGGTTGACTCCAAAAATGTTATATAATTAAGGTATATGGAGTAGGAAATAAATAACCAAAGCTACTCGAATAGTAGTAGTATTTTAGACATTTTAGAGATTTTTGTATGCCGACAAAAATCTTAAAATAATCACATCCAAAACAATTCAACATTTGGTAATCACTTCAGATCTAATCATTTAAATTAAGTTTGTTAGGAAAAAAAGCATCCAACCATAACGTACCTTGGCCAAACGTGTAAACGTTGCCATCTTTGGTTAGAGCAACTGAGAACTGTGTTCCACAGGCCACTTTATTGATGCCGATTCCACACAACACGTCCACTTTCTGAGAAATCACAAATTCAAAATAAGCATTCATTAATTCAGTCAAAAAGAACATATTTTCAGAGGTGAAACATCAAGTGTTGAGTGTTCACTAGAAACAGCAGGCCTCACAGAATCACAGCTCTTACCTGAGGTGAGGACTTGGCTGTGGAATTGCCGAGTCCCAGTTTACCGTAGTCTCCGTCACCAAACGCCCAAACCATCATTCCATCAGCAGAGACCACCAAAGTGTGGTTCAAACCACAAGCCACCTGAGGAGCGAACGCAAGGCAATTTAACGCTGAGATGTAATCAATCATATTTGTTAACCATTAAAAACTCAGCATCTTGTAGAAAATAGTCAAATCGATTTAATTAAATACATCTCATCATCTCTCCATGGTCCTTTCTCAATGTTCTTTCCCACCTGTCCGACTTGGTAGCCCTCCAGAGCGGTGACCTTCTCTGGTAGCTTCTTGTTGGAGGTGTTCCCCAAACCCAGTCTGCCGTAATCCCCATTACCAAATGTGAAAAGCTTTCCATCAGCTGTCACCACTGCCGAATGTTTGAACCCACAGGACATCTAAAGGGCAAAGAGAGCAAAGAAAGGAAGATTGTGACTGCAAGTGCCAAAGTGAGATGTTACTATTAAGTACATGAGACATAGTCTAATGCAGTCTGTACTTTTCCCACAACAGAATAACATCCCTTTTTACTGACAGGATGAGTTCCTGAGCACTGACCTGCACCACCTCCTCTCCTTGCAGAGCTTCGATCTGTCTCGGTCTGCGCTGGCGGTCGCTGTTCCCGTGGCCCAGTTTACCGTAGTCCCCGTCCCCCCAGCTGAACACCTCCCCGCTCTCAGTCAGAGCCATGGAGTGACCGTCACTGCCACAGGACGTCACCAGCTGAGTCACAACGAAACCTGAGGGGCAAAGAGATGACCAGTCAGGATGGAGGTAGCTACAAAACTACTAACTATTAACTAATTAGTAGGTTTTCCTAAAGCATTCAATCAATCTAGGTATCCCTCATTGGACTCTCCCCTCTTATCAGTGCAATGAGTATGTTTCAAGTAAGCCAGTGATGTGGCAGGTCCATTTTGAATCAACACTTTCAGGTTAAAGGTAGTGAAAATTAATTCAATTCAAAACTTTCTCAAATCAAATCTGATTACCGTAATTTCCGGACTATTAAGCGCACCTGAATATAAGCCGGACCCACTGAATTTTTTTAAAATACGTATTTTGTACATAAATAAGCCGCACATGTCTATAAGCCGCAGGTGCACCTGTGAGACCCGGGGAGAGTCTCCTGTCAGGAGAGAATGAATGTGGAAGAGCGGGACGGTCGGTCACCAACCGGAGCGGCTTTAAACCGTGGCCGGTGCTCGTGCTGTCAGTCCTGGGCTCCGCTGTGGGCTGTGTGTGCGCTCTCTATACCCCATACTCAAAAGGCAAGAGCGTGTGCCTGTGGACAGAGGTGTGTCTCGCGCACACAATGATGTGCAAACTGCTACTTTTACATACAGTTTTCTCGGCCGTCTGCTCTCTGTGTGTTGACCCAGTCTTCGAGCTCATTTTCTAGTATCACGCTGCTGTTTCTAACGGAAAAATCCATAAATTAGCCGCGTCATTGTATAAGCCGCGATGTTCAAAGCGTGGGAAAAAAGTAGCGGCTTATAGTCCGGAAATTACGGTATATATGTTTTGAGCCTTAGTTGTTTATACATTTTGTTATACATTATTAGATTCAATTAGTGATTCAAAAGGATTTAGATTTGATTATATGTTATCTAACCCCAAGAGGACACGTGAGCACATCTTATTTTCAAACACACAAACAATTATGGATCAGCATTTCTGTGATATCTAACAGCCTGTGTGATAATAAACAAGAGGTATTTCCGCTTCACCTTGCAGAGCTGAGATGACGGTGAGGACATGCAGGTCGTCAGAGTTGCCCTGCCCCAGGCGGCCGTAGCTGCCCTCCCCACAGGCCAGCACCGTCCCGTTAGGCTGGATCACAAAGGTGCAGTTCTGACCACATACCACCTGAAGGAGCAAAGGTTTGAAGAGGAAACGGATACAGGAAATAAAACAGTGATAGTACTTCGGTCAACTTTTTCTCTCTAGTCCTCCTATATGCATAATGGGCTTTATTTGATGATACTACTCTACTTGTTTAAAATAATACTTCATCGTCAAAATAACCATTTGTTAACAAATGATTCCTCACTTACCTTACCTTTATTAGCCTCGAGTTTAAAACACTTTGGACACATTAACTCTTTTAAATATTAAGGTTTGTGGAATAGTGATCATTTGCGTGGATGAAAGAGTCTTGGGTTATGCTAAAGTTTGTAAACAGATGTTTTGATACATTCATAGTACAGTTTTTCTTAATGTACTTAAAATGATCAATCATTTTACATTTTTTTGTTTCTTATTTGACCCTGGGTGCATGCAGGAAAAACAAAGTCAAGGTGAAACCCGGTGAGCAATAGATATTCAGATGACCTTTTTGTGGGTAAAGTATTCCTTTGAGGCAAAAATATGCAGCTAATAATGCCAAATTGTATCGTAAACCAACACTCTTATTTATAAAGCACAATATTAAAAATCACACTTTTGACCCAAGAGTTTTCATTTTGCACAAATAATCTTCTACATAGATTAGACATCCTTTACTGTGATGTAACTGGATGTGATGACAAGCAACAGGCTGGTGTGGTTTATAAAGACATGACATATGTTTACCTGTTGTGCCTGAGAAAAGGACGGGGCGTTGGTCGGCACCAGGATGTTTCTGCCGGCCTCTGCTAGCTGGCCGTGTCGCCCTGCGCCCCACAGATACACATCACACTTCCCCCCAAGGTGCCAGTCCTGCAAACACACGTATGAACAACATCAACAACCAGGCAAAACGTGACATAACATAGCAGTTATAACCAGCTGAGTCTGAGGAGAACAGACCACACAAACACTTATTACAGCTAATCTGGGTCTCAGTGTGAATTACCTCTGGTCTGGAGGTGGCCCAGGACATGATCTGTTCATCCACCCCATGCGCCCATTTACTGTTGTCCTGGAAAAACAGAGTGCAAACACAGTTATTACACGCACCAGTAGGTGTTGATTACATTAGGAAAATCAGCAGCCCCCTCCCTCACCATAAGCAGAGTCATCTCATCTTTGGGCACAGGCTCCATGTCGGGAACAGAGAAGGACTCAGAGAAGGTGGCTCCTCGAGCGAGGGCCTCTGCCGCCTTGACGGTTGTAGAGAAGCATTCTAACCAGGCCCACTCGCTGGCAGACCAGACTGCGGTGCCGGACTCTGGGGGGCAGTGGCGGAAGCTAGGAGGCACAGGGGGGCGACACAGGAGCAGGTCCAGGTGGAGACCCACAGCCAGGGAGGCCAGGCACTGCATGTAGGCGCTGTGAACCAGCTGCTCCCCACATACAACGTGGGGCTGGGGGAGGAAAGAAGAAGAAGGAAACATTAGCAATAATAAACTAAAATAACACCAAGGTGCTTTAAAGTCATTTCAGGCAAAGTCATCTTCCTTTTTTTTGTTTGTATGTATTATTTTTTACTTTTATGTATCATTCCTATAATCAAAAAGGGCGTGCTTCCTCAGCGTAGAGCTAAATAGAGCCAGAGCACGACAGAAAGCAGCATGGTGCTCCATTCAAACAGCAGGCGAGGCCATAAAGGGCAGCACCACATGTCATCATTCCTGCAGCTCGCTCTCTGCTCTCACACTCGGGACCAATTCCAATCCGCCCCCTCTCCCTGAACATTTCCACTCAATTTGCGTTTGCGTCAACAGTCCGCCGCATTTAGTGCCGTGATAAACCAGCTAGTGGGGAGTGGAAGTGTGGTATTAAACCCTCCAATAGGAAGTCTGCACTGGTCCTGACTTTACCCACTGCCCTGCCTGAACATGTGCAACGCTGCTTGTGATTGTAACGACACAAGCTGTTTCAAATAGTTCTGTAAAACATTTAGTAATAACAAAATAAGTTAATTTAGTATTGTCATGCAGATGTTAACTTGATTTGGAATCAGGCCTCAGAGATGGCTTGGATTATTTTAAGTATTAAAAATAATATAATTACATACAAGAGCTGCAGCATTACAATGTGACCATTTCTGCCTCGATTTCACTCAAAATTACGTTTATATTCATACATAGAATGTATGTGTTAAAAAGACCAGCATCTAGGCATTGGGCTTCTTAATGTTGTGTATATTGGGAAAATAATATCTCCCAACATTCAAAAAGCTTCTAAAAACTCAACTGTGTTAAACATACTGATAAATAAATGTTTTGCTATCACCACCGCCATGACTATATAATGATCAGGTAACATGATAATAGACTTTCCACTGCCACCATCTGCTGGCTGATGTGATAAAAGCCCATGTTAATTATTAACATGGGCTACAGTGTGTTGGATGTTCATTGTTGACTGAGTAATATAACAGGTGTATTATCAGGTTACCATTACACAGGGCTGGAGAGGCTGGAGGGATGTTGCTATTTACAGTAGGTTCAAAGCTGCCATTAGCTGGATGTAGTGTAATTATACAATATGGTTGTACTTTCAAAGATTTTGAGAAATGGGCCATTATTGCATGCTTACGGTAAAAGATAAAGGAGTAATAATAACATAGAAATGCTTTGAATTACTTAGATCTAGCTATCTAGAACCCTTTGTGCTAAAAAAAAGTTCAAACTGTGTTTTGTCTTGTACATATCTAGATTATTAAATACTATAATGTAATGATGTGAGGCTATACATACAAAACTGTCTCTATACCTTCTCGTAGGCGTACTGCTCCTGCAGCATGACAGGCAGTCTCTCCAGGAAGGCCCTCATGCAGGGCGCCATGCTGAGGCCGACCACGCCCTGCTTCTTCAGGGCAGTGCGGCAAGTGGCCAGCACATGGTTGGATACCATGAAGTCTTTGGAGCAGTTCACAACCAGCACATCCTGGAATGTATCAGACCAGAGAGACAATAAATATTCACTGATGCCGATAGAAACATGGAAGAATACACATCAGGCTAAGACGACGTACCTTTGACCTGTTGGAGCAGACAGCAACACCTACATCTGGGATCCAGACTATATTTTGGATTGCACCTGAACCGGCTACTACGGACTGGAGCACTGAGCCGTCCTGTTGGACACACAAACACAAGATGAACCAGTTAGACAGTAAGATGAATTTGAATTAAATCATTTGTTCTTCAATGCATACGACTTTTACCTGCAGTATTTGCATTTGTGTTTGTATCTTACCCTCAGGGACCAGATGTTCATAAGGCCTCCCACTCCTCCAGATGCCAGAGCCAGACCATCGGGGCTGAAGGCCAGCGTTCTCACCGGGGTGATGTGGCCCTTCAGCTGGAAAACACACGTTGCACCTTTACCTGACCACCGGGAAGACTGCAACACAGTGACAGCAGGTGAGTGGAAGAATGCAGCTTCTTTTCTCCTACGACTCTATGTTTGTGTGAAGAGATGAAACAGGTGTCAGAAATATCAAGAAGCCAAGACAACATGCCCTCAATCCTTCATCAAGCGTACAGGAATACATAAGCTTGCCTCCATTACAAAAGTAGTATTGCAAATGAATAAAAAGAAAAACATCATCTCAGGTTATTATTTATGAACATGTACCATGAATCTGGGTTTTGCTTCATTCTCCCACCATCCCTCCGACTCAGAGGAAACGGATTCTGGGTAATTGCAGATGTTTTGAGGAACAGTCCAGACTGAGACCAGGCCATTCTGGCAGCATCTGAAAATACACAGAGACACATTAAAACCAACACAACCACATTTCATGTAAATATATCATCCATGTGGTAAAAAGGATACCACAGATGAGAATGCAACGTATTAAAAACATTTCAAATGGGCCTGTTTGAATGTTAAGTTATTGTTGTAAATAAGCCGATGCAGTTAAATCCATATTTGGAGTAGGTACTCAGATCATTGAATGAAGTAAAATAAGCAACACCACTCTTTAAAAATACCCAAGTTAAAGTACTGTATTCAAGGTTCTTACTTATTTATTAAAGTATTAACAGCAAAGTTCATTGAAAGTGTTCAACTCAAAGTATTTGTTGTTGCAGCAGAATGGTCCAATTCAGAGTTATAACAGTTGGTAGTTAATTATATTATATGAATATTATTACCGATGCACTGCTATAGCTGTAAGAAAAAATATTTAAAGTAACTCGTATTAAGATTTGATATCAGATCATTAATGATGTAGTGGAGGAGAAGCCAATTCGGATGCAAATTGAAACAAGCAATAAAGGGAAAGTTCCTCAAAACTGTACCCAAGTACAATACTTAAGTAAATGTACTTAGTTACTTTACATCACATCTAGCACATAAAAGAGATTTTGAGAATATTGCCCATTTTCTGCTCATAATGACTCGATACCTTCTTGTAGACAGACAGCAACATTGCCACATTACCAAAGACAAAACGGTAGACAGACATTTTGAAGGAACTCATTTAAAGGATGATGGCAACATACGTGTAGGATGTGAAGAGACACCTCATAACCATTCATTCAATCAATCAGTGAGTGCAATCAAGTTTTTGTAGACAACCTACATGGCTAACATGTTGAGGGTCTTTGGGCCACGCCCCAGCAGGCTGCACCAGGCCACACCGTTAACAGGGGAGGGGTGTCTCAGACTCTGCAGGCAGCGCCAACCAGAACCTGAGTCGGAGTCAGAGTGAGGGTCCGGACTGGCCCACAGCTTCACCGTCTCCTCTTTGGCGCAGGTCAGCAGGATCTGACCCGTGGGACTCCACTTCATGCTGGTGATGGACTCCTGTGAAAACAACACGCAGACGAGTCAGTCCTGAGGGGAATTTGAAGAAAGAGTAGCAATAAGTCGGAATAGTTTACCTTGTGTGCATCAATGACTACGATGGCTCCTTTTTCTAAGGGCTCTTTGGACCCTATCAGCAGCTTGCCATCTGCGTAGCCCACAGCGAAAGGCTTGTCCTCACTGTACCAGGCAATGTGCATCACTGCCACTGAGGGAGGGAAACAGCTCACTTTAACAGATGCAGTTTTACACTTCTGACAATCTGTCCTTTAGACCGTCTTAGTCAAAGACATTCCCAGAGAAATACAGAGATGTTATTAAAAGCTCCCTTTCCCTACCATCCTTCCTGTAGCAGTGCTCCAGCTCGGTGCGGTGCATGCTGGAGGTGTCCAGCACCTCGATGAGGCCCAGAGACCCGTCCATTCGTCCCACCAGCAGCATGTCCTTTGGTTCCCCTAACCACAAAGACTCTGCTTCCTCTTCAGGCCAAGCCAGCGCCGATACCCAGTGAGGCTGCACGTCCAAAATGCCCTTACCACCTTAGAGGAGAGGTCACAGTTAGTGAGGAGATATCACCCCGGTCATTTTGTTTTAAAAAATGGAGGCCGTTATTAAAAAGGGAACAAAAAAGCTTGAGCCTTAAATGATTAACTTTGTAATTAAAAATGTTATGAGAAATGAAATTGAAGGATCCGAATGAGTTCCTACTTTAAGGAGGACATATTATGCTAATTTTCAAATGTTTATTTAGTGTCTGGACTGTGACATGTTTACATGCTTTAATGCTCAAAAAGGTGCATTATTGGTTAGCTATTCTGCTCTGCTGTGATTGGTTAACCGCTTAGATGTCCTGCCCCTTAGCCTATCACGTACAATGTGTTGGTGCGCAAGCCAATAAAAGGGCGAGTGTTATTTAGTGATGTCACTATGTTACGGAAATAAACAAAGGAATCCAATGGAGGCGTTTGTGGCATGGGGTGGTTGTGGGGGTGTGTGGGTGTGGGAGAGAAACTCCCTCTGGAGGGAACTTTGGGATTTTAGACTTGGCAGGACATTTACATGCACACATACCTATATAACACACGACAGGAGGGGGCACACCTCATAAAGCATAAAAGGGCCCCTTTAATCGTCACACATTTCTATATCTACACAGCATTGCACACAGTGAAATGTAGTCCCTGCACTTAACCAACCCTGGTTCTAGGAGCAGTCGGCAGCTATTGTGGCAGCAACCGTCTAAATACCATTAAGGATGTCTAACAACTCCTTGCAGCTTAATGCAGACAAAACATGTATTCATGTTTCTGTGGTCTTAATGTTAACTTTTGTTCTTACTTGTGAAGCACTTTGTGAAATCGATTTCTGTGAAAGGTGCTATAATAAATAAACGTATTATTATTATGTATTATATTGTACAGGGGCCTGGTGCCTTGTTCAGAAGTGCCCAGAAGAAAAATGGCTCCTTTTCAAACTAGGTGCCTTCAGGCCTTTGACACAGGGATCCTCCGTTCCCCAAGCCAAGTCCCGACAGACTGTGCTACCTGCCACCCATTTGTTTTATTAATAATGGGAATTGCACAACAATGCCCACAGTTAAATGATAATGCGCAGACACAGCTACATTTTAAGAGAGAAAATGTGCTTAGGCGAATAAGAGGGATTTTTGGACGTTCATGCTCGAGGCGATTGAAAGTGAGGACTGATGGTTCAGGCTGTGTGTGTGTGTGTGTGTGTGTGTGTGTGTGTGTGTGTGTGTGTGTGT
>CALSBZ010000600.1:348139-373424 GCA_943591055.1 Gobionotothen gibberifrons
TGTGTGTGTGTGTGTGTGTGTGTGTGTGTGTGTGTGTGTGTGTGTGTAAAGGAAGTGATCATTGGAGCACATCCAGAGCATCTACTTTTAATGGGGAACTATAACATCTTAATGCCGTCTCATTCATATTCCGCTGACCTCACACAGCACTGGAACAGCTGGGCCACACCATTTTACACAACACATTTTACAATCAGTTTCCCTCATTAACCTCAAAAAGGAGCGTATCATTAACATATCGTATAATTAAATTGAAACAGAGCAGTTACCCCGAAGGAGCTATAAAACACACATTCTTACCATTAACTTGCCAGATGTTGACCATTTTGTCCATGGCAGAAGCCAGATACTTTCCAGTGACGCTCCATGCCAGAGGAGACATGCACGGGTCGCTGGGAGACCCTAAACCTGACATGCCCTCCTCTGAGCCGTCACTGATGAGAGAAAACAGAATAAACACCAATGACAAGAGAGCTTTGAGCTGCAGGAAAAACAAAAGTCAAAGAATAGAACATCACCTCACAGTTGTTAATGGGAAATATTTAAACGTACTAACACCTCGTAAAGTTTTCATGGGCAAAGTGTTTGGCAGTTAGCATTCATTTTAATGTACTGTATGCCCAACATGTACTTTTTATTAGCTCTGCGTGGTCTTTTTTAAAGGAGCCCTAGATTTGTATGTAGTGTCTCTACTGGGACATGTCTCCATGCTTTAATGTTCAGAAAGGTCTTTATGTGTCTCATACTGCCTGAGCTGCAGCACCTCTTTTCACCCTCTGTCTGGAACCAGAGCCCAGTCTGCTCTGATTCCATCTAAGAATATTGATTTTGCTACAAAATGTCGCTAGAAATGTATTTTGTATGCAAGAATATTGATTGTTGGTTGCACTGTTCATTTACACTTCAAAGTATCAGGAGTAGGAACAAGAGACTGGAGTATTTGAGAAAGCCTTACTCCTTATTGAAGATGCAGGTCTGCTGGAGGGTGTACTGGTTCTTGGTGACGTTCCACATCCTGACTGTCCCATCATTGCCACTCGTCGCCAACAGGCCTTTCTTACTGCACCACCCACATGTGATGACCTAAGGGAAATACATAGATTTGATTGAACCCCAAACAGTTTATAACCAAGCTAGGGAACCATTCCTAATCCCGTAATGACTCACTCTGCTCTGGTGAGCCTCTAGCTTGATGAAGGAGCACTTGCGCAGGTCCCCAGCCATGTCGGCGAAGGTCTGCGGTCTGTTCTTGTTGTTGTCCCGGTCGTGGGCGGCCAGCGTGCGAACCAGCTGCTGCGCCGCCCACTGACGGTGCTGCGAGGACAGCCTGGAGGACAGGCAACAGGCCGCAAGAGCGTTGGCCAGCTCCAGAGGCCCTACAGCGGAGGGATTATGGGAAGGATGGGCATATAATTGCGCAATTAGACCTGCTCGATACGGAACAAAAGGTGACACGAGATGGCCCGATGAGTGAGAGAAGGGACAGAAATGAAAATGGCAAACAGAAAAACCAAAAAGGCACAGAAAAACCGAAAAGTGACACAGAGAGAGGCAGTGCCAAGGTGGCAGACGCATGAGTCAAGCGTGTATGAAAGCCTGGCATACATTACTGGTGAATTATGTCATAGCTACATTACAAAAATCATTATGAGGTGATTAAAAATACATAATTAAACATTGCCTTGACATTATATGTGTTCAAAAAACACATGATGGGATAGAATCACCAAAATGTAATAATACTGTTTGCTGCTTAATTTAGGGTCAAAGGAAGAAAATAAAACATTTTAATAATTTTTTCAGGCCATTTTCTGAGAGATAAAATAATTGTTGTGGCATAATTCATAGTAATATGAATTTTTTTGAATCTATTTTTTCAGTTTTTTGTTATTCTTCCCAGAGCAGGGAACTGTTCAAAGTAAAGTTATATTCACAATTAATAAAGGCAGTGCTAATTACAGATTAGTAATGACCCTTATGAGAGTAAATGTAAAGTATGGAAAGAAAACTACTTATATATCTACTTACTTATCATAAATACTACCAATATAAAACATTATTGCAATAAGATGAGATGAAGAAATGCACATAGACAGTTGGATAACATGGAGGAGCATCTTCTGTTCCTCTCAGTCTACAAACCTCTTTTCTCCATGTCAGCCTTGTCATAGGCAGGTCTGAGTCGGGCCCCTTTATCTGCCAGGAGGGCCACCAGAGCCTGAGTGACCACGAAGTTTGGAGACGTGACAAGTTTGTTCTCCTCGGCCACGCCTCGCAGGAAGCTGGGCAGGAACTTCCTCTGGATGGGGTCGTCCACTGTGGTCAGATTCATGCCGGTAGCTGCAGAGATCAGGTTCTGGAAAGGAAAGAGGTATTGGATTATATAAAGAGTATATGGGGCTGCAGCGTTACTTTTGAAACAGGTTACTCAGGGAATAATAATAACGATACAGCGGGGCAGCTTTCTAATGCAATTGCATCAGAGTCAGGCCATTCATAAATCCAATGTGTTGTTTTCATAGATGACTGTTGGATCATTTTTACATGCTGTGACATTTAAGAATTGTTTATTTTTCCACTGCGTCTGCTAACAGAAAGTGAGAAGAAAGGACTATTTACTGAGCAATATAACTCAGCTGAGCTGTTTTTCAAAACTAAATACAGCGTAAATCAAGCCATGATAAACTAAATCAGCCGAATGATGAGTTACATGATGTACCTGAGTGCAGAGCTGCACCAGCAGCTTGGCAGCGTTGGGGCTGTTGGAGGCCAAGCAGCCCACAGCTGTGCTGAGGTAAGCCAGGCAGGAGATGGGTTTGCCCGATTTGGCGGCCCCGCGGGGCCTTTCAGAGTGACCGGAGCCCGATGTTGGACTGGTGGAAAGACCGGCTCTGCCTGCAGCCGCCAGACACATCAGCCTGACCAGAGTCCTGATGTCGGTCAAACCCAGAGACTCCAGACCGGCTGCCAGGCTGCAGCTGGAGCCACTGTGAAGGAGGGAGAGAGGGGGGAGTATAGAGGAGAAGGGAGGAATGAAGAGAGAGGGAAGCCATGTATTACATAACAAATAGAAGGATATTCTATTCTCAAAATATTCAAATAATCTTCCACTTCTTCAACCAAAAATGTAAATGGAGAAAATATTTTTAGGAAGATCACTGCGTTATATCTCACCTAACTTATTGATTTTGAAATAGCCATTCTTATTACATGGCTTAGTTGAATACTCGATTCTGATTGGTCAATTCACAACACGTGACACGTTGTTAATCCAGAACAGACAGACCGCTGTCAAGGACTTATTGACCGTTGTTAAGGACGCTTACATATGCACAAACAAGTCAGTTTGATTTAACTGTATACAGTTTGGGCGAAAAGCAAACTGCATGCAGTTTGCTTTTCTAACTGACAAGACAAGAGCGACAAGAAAACAGCGGAGAAGTAACGGGCAGAAACCCTCCTTTTTACGCAGCGGTCCAGACATAGACATCAAACGGTGACACATATTCAGTTGCCAGTTACTTTGGCATTAGGGCAGGGATATCTAGATACTTTCCAAGGTTTGACATCATGAATTGTGCTATTTTTAAAGCAAGCAGCGATGTTTTCAAATCTGTATCAAAAAGCTCCTCAAACGCTATCGAAGCAGTTCCTGCCGTTGGTATGTTAGTTCAAACGGTAACAACGGACTATGTTTCTTAGCGGATGCATGTCAATTTAAATCAATACATACAACTATTTTTTAAATCAATAAAATAATTTTCTAAATCCACAAAAGCATTTCAATTAATATTGGGAGTCATGTTGTTACTTTGTTGAGAATGTGGCCATGTAATAAGCGGGATAATGTGCAGCGATTTGGTCATTATGGGGAAAAGAACACCTTCATGCCGATCTAGATCCCTCCGCTTCGCGTCGGGCTCCTGATCAGCCTGTCGGTGTTCTTTTCCCCATAATGACCGCGTCGCTGCACATTATCCCTTACTTATTAAGTGATAAACAAGGAAAGAGGTTGCAAATATTTTATCACATCAACACAAGTTGAAATACACTGTACCGGAGCAACTCGTTTTGTCTAACAAGAATCCCAATTTCATAGTTGTAATTATATTATGTTGGTGCATTAGAACCACTTTTCTATACTATCATGGCATCTTTGCCAAGGTTGTACATTTTAAAATATTATAAGTAAGAAATAAGTTGTACAAATAGCCAGACAACCTATATATATCTGGAACTGCTATTCATCCAACATGGCAGGAGAGCACATTCCAAAGGTCCACATGCAGGTCTATTACAAACACCCAGGCCCAGGCAGTGTGTAGGCATGCTCTTGTGTTGATGTCAATTACCTGACAGACAGCAGGGACAGGGCTCTCATCACCATGGTCCTGGCCAGCAGCACCTGGGCTGCAGCCGTCACCCTCCTCAGCGCCATCACCCGGTCATGAGGGTTCTGGAGGGCCGCCGCCTGCTCGCCGAGGGTCACTCTGCCCGAGGAACTCTTATCCACCGAGGTCTGACAGCCTAAACACAAACACACACACAGAAGCTTAAGAGATGCTCAAGATTGGTTCTACGACTTATTAGCTTATATTCTGCAATTGTTTTTTGTAGAGAGAGCGCTTGTGTCGCTAACTTCATCATTGCACCACTCTATGGGATCTTCTTCACACCTATTTGCAGCAGGGTCTCTTCCATGCTGTTGGTGGCTGTCACCATGGCAACAGAAGCTCCAAGAGGGTCGCTGTCTGGAAACTGGACAGCCTCAGGGACGATCTTCCGCTCACTGAGACCCAACGGTCCGACCAAGAGCTCAAACTCCTCCTCCCCCGTCAGCTTCTCATCTTCGTCAACGTCAAGCATGTCCCAGTCCTCTGTAGCGGGACGGACAGACATCAAATATAATTGTAATCAAAGCCAAGCAAAAAGGTCTGTGTATTACAGCACAGAACATTCAAAAACATTGGATTTTGAATTCAGTTTGACATTTTAAAATCAGCAATACCTTCATAGACACTGTCCTGCTTCCCCAGGAGGTCAGGAGCTTGTCCCTTATACCTGTGGACATGTCAAAGAGAAGATTACATGACAATTCATCAGATTCCATATATAACCGAATGTCTGATGATTTCAACATGACAAACAGTTAGTTTACAGATGTACAGTACATGTATGTTTCCAAACAGATACATTTAACAAGGAATTAAAGCTTTTAAAAGTGGTCTGGAGAGTTACCCGCTCCTCAAATCACAATAAAAAAAGATTATAATAATAAACAAAAGAGAACACTAATCAAATAGTTTTAATCATATTAACCCGAGTGCTAACGTCTTTGTCCAACTCGCGATTGAGCGCTGCGTTCGGCGTCTTCTTTCCTAGCCATTTTGGGGTGCTGTTTGGAAGCACTTTAAATAAAGAAAATCTGACTTTTCAGAAAAGCACTTGTGCAAAGCTTGCATTTGGCCGCATGAACAAACCAACCTAAACCGGTCCTCTTTGTAAGCAGCTTGGATGTAAGGGCTAATAACGCTAAGATACAGTGAAGACACATATGTGCTCTCATGTTCAGTCGATCTTCTCAGGTGTACCCACCTCTCCACAATGGGGACTTTGGCTTTGCTTTTGATGGCCAGGTACTTCTCTCTGCAGCCTCCACACAGCAGGTAGTAAGGGTTTCCACTCCCACACTCCCCTCCAAACCAGCCGTCTACATAGGAGCCGTTGCTGCGGTAACCTTGCCTGTTGGCGCTGCGGCCGCATCCTGGGTGGCTCTTCTTCATGTGCTGGTTGAAGTTGGCGACGTTGGCCTCACACAGCTCACACACCACAACTTCATCGCGATCATCCGTTTCACACACGTGCTGCGAGGTGTGGTGAAATGACAGAGTGACACACACATTCACATAGATGAAGACAAACAAGACAGGGTTGTTCAGAGCAGCAGGTAGGCATCCATGCGGTGTGCTAGAAATCAACAAAAATCAGTTCCAAGCAACAGCCAGAGAATAATCATTTTGTTAGTGTTAAGTCTTTCATTCCATGCCAGTTAGATCAGTAGAGTGAGTGAGCTCTTAGGAGAAATGTGCAAGCGAGTGACTTTAAAGAGGACATATGCTCATTGTCAGGTGCCTCTACTGTGACATGCTAACATGCTAATGTTCAAATAGGTCTTTATTTTTCTCATACTTCCTATGCCTGAAACCAGAGCCCAGTCTGCTCTGATTGGTTAGCTGGTCGTCTCTTGTGGTTAGCTAACCGCTTAGAGATGTCCCGCCCCTTAGACTATCAAATACAATGTATTGGAGTGCTAGCCAATAGAATGGCTAGTGTTAAGAAGTGATGTCACTATGTTACGTTTCAGGGAGGGTTGTGTGGGAGAGAACTGTGGGAGTGTAGCCTTTGCAGACCATTTACAGGCACAAGGAACTATACATCACACTACTGGAAAGGGAAACCCGCAAAAAGCATAAAGGGCCCCTATATGCAGGCCTTTTAGCGTGCACCTATAATATGAGCTAACTGTGAGGAGGGATGCAGGTAAAGAGCAGAATGGAGTTGGCAGCCCTCTGGACAAAGCATAAAATCACACACACCCATGTTGGCCAGTCCAGTACCTCCGGGATCCACATTCCCAGAATATCCGTGTCGCTGGCCAGATCCTGGCCGAACATGGCCTCCATGGTCTCCTCATCCAGGTCCATCTCCAGCTCTTCGTCCAGGTTGAAGTCGTAGAGGGCGCCGGGGTCCTGCTGCTGCTGGAGCGACGAGACCTCCCGCCGTGACTGGCTGTGGTGCGCCTGCACCGAGCGGTACAGTCCTGCTGAAGGGGAGAGGAGGTTTAAAGTGAAGAAGCGGGCGATAAAGTTATAAGGAAAGGTAAATGAGGCTCTTGTGGAATGTCTTACCAGCGCGGGCTAACAGCGTGCGTGCTGCCAGGTCAAAGCGGTGTTTCCTGCCGGCAGCAGAGCGGCCTCTGAGCGGACCGCCACTGGAGGCAGATGTATTGTCCTGCTCCAGACCCTCAGGACTACAAAAGAACACAAATAAATGCTTTTAAAATATTGACTATACATTACAAATGTTAAATCTGGCATTCAGGATAGGGTAAGAAACTGTAATATTTATAATGACGTGGTATATGATTTAAACTAATGTACATCATCATGTCTACCATGATTCCAAAAGGAGAAACAGACTTACAAAAGCCTTAACATCATTCTGAAGGCAATAGATACTAGACAATGATACTATTCTCCCTTCTTGTTTTCTCATGCCATGCAGATATCTTCATTCAAAGGAGAATGATATATAAGATATGTGCTGAGTTTTAGGCTCGTACATTATTTTTGGATTTTTCTATTTACATTAAAGCATGTAAAATTGTTCTGAATGTATCTTTAATCGCTTTATTCAACCCTAGAGGAAAAGCTTTTGTACCTCTCGCTGAAGCCCTCCTCCATTTCTGAAGCATCAGCACTGGCGATGTCTCCAGGAGAGACGAGGTAGGGGCTCCTGTCCAGAGATTTGCCTCCAGAAGAGGCTGTTGCTCCTGGACAGGACAAGTCGGAGCCGTCGCCGCCGACACCACTGCCTCTGGTGTGACCCTCTTCATGCTCCTCCTCCGTGCCGGGATGTTCTATCATCCACATGGCCAGCACCGTGATGTTCTGAGCGTCTGCTTCTCCACTGGCACCTGAGTTAACGGGAATACACACAGAACAGCACAATGATGATCATACTGCACTATGTATAGTCTTACTAAACACTCTTTGATCCATTACCTGCTGTTCCTGTACCAATCCGTAGTGGACTGAAAATAGTGATAACTTTTATTCCATGTTTTCAGTCATCACCATCAAGTGCCTTGTAGTGCATGTAATGTAGTTTCTGTTGTGTTTGTATTTAAATCTCTTTTAATGTATTCTTTTTTTTAATTAGTAGTTTTTGCACAAAGACACAATTCAGCCCGTTGAATGCAAACGTACACAATCAATTGTTTCCTTCAATGTGTTGCTTTTCTGTTTTATATTATTGTGACATTTCATAATTTGTGATTGTAATAATGCAAGCATTGTTCTCAAATAACCATATATAGTCGATTTTATAAAAATAAATTAAAAAAAGTTTCAATTAAATACAATTTGGAAAAAAGGGGGGCAGGCAACTCAGACTGACCGGTGGCTTCCAGAGCTTTGGTGATCTGCCGCAGGGAGAAGCCCATCTCCAACAGGGGCACAGCGATGGCCGGGGGAGGGGGGGATGTGGACAGCCTACTGCTGGGGTCCGACAGAGCTGAAGTAAACAACACCACCACAATTAGTACAAATCTGTATGTGTTCGTTATACTGGAGCATGAAATAACAAGAATGCAATAATTTCACTTTTTGAGTAAAGGCTGCTGTTTAAATCTAACAATGAAAGTTACACTTAGGACATTCGTTTTATTGTATTTACTAAAAACCAATTGTTTGCCCCCTTATACTCTTACAAATGCGTTTCCTTTCTCTGAAAATATTTGCATATATCGATTTTTTTTGTTGTTGAAAAGTTTAAAACCTGCTTTGTGATGCGTCAGGCTCTATTGATTCAGACTGTCAGGTTGAATCCATTGAACTCATTGTAGTTTCACTTTGCATGATTTATCAGAGCAGCAGTTTGCAATGTCACAGGGGGAAAGACATCTCAGTTGTTTTTACAAGAAGTAAAGGTCAGAGGAGGTGGACATATGTAAGGGGAAATCACTTTTGTTTTGCCAATGAGAACACATTTGACCCAACAGAGAGAACTGAGTTCAATGGGTTAAATATTGGACTTTGTATCAGCAGCTCTCTGATGTTTGCATCAATGACTGTAATCTGACAGAGTTCTTTTAAAGATGAACCAAAGGGGAATCCCTTGTCATGAATGATATCAGTCTTCAATGGGTTTGCATTGAATCCAAACCAGTGTCAACAAGCTATACAATTGTTTGCCATTGTATTTTGTTTTAAATAATACTTTAATCACAACTCCCGTCCATTGTAGCGCACTTTTTCTAGCACATGATTTTGGCTTTTGTCATATTTTATTTCACTATAAAACCAATACAAATTTGAGATTTCTTTTTTCTTTCAAGTTAAGGCGGCAAATAACAATTATTTTCATTATTGATAAATCACATGCACATTATTTTCTGGATTAATTTAATGAAGTTTGTTGTCTGAAAATGGTCTCTCGATATTTACACTCATGGCAGTCAGGCATACTTACAGGTACCCGTCCTGTTCTGTTGTCTGGAGGGCTGGGAGTCGGGGGAGGTGAGACTCTGACTGCGGCCCACCTCCTCTGAGGGGGAGGTTGGCAGAGAGGTTACTGGGGGAGTCTGAGCTCGCCGGGTTGGAGCCAGAGTGGTAGTCGGGTAGCTTGAGAACATTTGCCTGTCAGAGAAGCATTGAAATAATCATCTCGATTGAATCATACATGAGAAACAAGGCTCGTCAACTGACAGTATGTACAGCCATCTGTTCTGACCTGAGCAGGCTGAGAGGCATGACCCCCGGAGACTCGGATGCAGGGACAGTCTCTGTGTCTGTGACGGGGGTGGTGGCAGTGGTGGTGTCCTCCAGCGAGGAGCTCATGAAGGAGGTGGTGCTGGAGGCAGAGGGGCTGGTTGTGACTGGAGTCTGTGCCAACTGCTCCCCCTCTGTACCGTCCCCCTCCCCTTCAGGCTCACTTCTCACTCCTAAGGGGTGTAAAAAGACAGACGAAGCTGAAAAGTTATTGTTATCTTTTAAGAATTCCCAGCACTAATAAACAATCACATAGCACCGTCATCAGCTGCTCACCGGACACTTTAGGATTTTACCCCAAGTAGTAAAATGCTAACTCATTTCCCAGTTTTAGGACTCATTCCTGCACCACTCTATACCACCTAACCCAAGGCTAGAAGAGAACTCCCACTTCGGAGGTTCTTTAGTTTCTCTTTTCTTAACAGGTCTTAACAGGACTCCACTCTGTTTTCCATTTTATAAACCCCCCCCCCAAAAAATGTTTACCTACTGTAATCACACTGTATATGTAAATAGTATCCTGTGTCTATAATTTTAAACAGGTTGGTGTATTATGTTTTATTCTATCTTATATATAGATTTTAAATGTCTTATTCAATCTAAAATGTTGATATATTCTCACCAGGCTTAGCTTTTCCTCCACTGGGCTCCTCCAACAGCCCATTCACAACAAGCTTGTAGATCATGGCCTGTGCCCGCTCCAGGTCTGCCAGGCCCAGGGCCCGCTTGATGGGGGAGCGCATCACTGCCCTCTTCACCATGTGGCGCATGAGGAACTGCAGAGCCGCTCGCATCTCCACCTCTTCCTGGCACACCGGCGAGGTGGCAGCTGTGCTCCCGTTGGTGCTGGCATTCAGATCAGCGTTGTGCCCGCTGGATGCTGCATCTGGTAACACCTTGATGTTACAAGAGAGGATAAGTTAGCATACATCTGACCGGTATTTGACCTGGATTGGTTTCAGGTAAGACATTCGACTCACATCTGCCAGATTCTGTGTATTTGTATTAGTTTTAATTTTAAAAGAATCACATTTTTTCAAGAATGCACACATTCACTTCCTCGCAGATAATCAGACGATGAGACTGACACTTGAGCACAAATCTCATCATCTAACTCTTAGCCGGAAAGCTAATCAAAAATATTTCTGAAAATGTTGAAAGGGTCTACTATAACTATGTTACTCATACAACTGAAGAACATAGAAGTGATACAACTGTACCAAGTACCTTTGGTATCAGCAGCAGCTCAGCATACTTGCTGCAGCTGAGCAGGGCGCTCAGGGTCTTCATGGCTCCCAGGTAGAGGTAGGAAAGCTGCACAGCATGGATTTCCGACTGCATGGCGATGGAGGAGGGCGAAGTCTCGTGACTGCGGGAGCCGTGCTCATGGCCTTTCTTCCTGCTTCCCTCAACAGGAGTGTGAGGAGCTGCAGGGAAGAGGGTCTCATTTCCTCCACTCACAACAGAGGAGATTTCGCTCTCAGACTTTGAGTTGGGTGCTGCGTGTGCCTTCACCTCATCAAGGCTGTGGGACACGCGCATGTCAGAGGTGTTTGGAGCTCCAGATGCTTCCTGGTTATCTTTTTCTTCGTTTCGGTTGTGCCCCTCGTTCTCCGCCTTGTCTTCGTTACCCGTGGGCTCGTGCCCGGTGGAGGCCGCGTTGCGATGCTTCTTGTCGTGGCGTCGCGCGCTGAGCTTGGTGGCGGTTTCCTCGTGGATGCTGGTGAGGTAGGTGAGGTCCAACAGCAGCGAGGCGGTGAGGCCGCGGAATCGTGCCACGTCGAAGGGCAGCGGCTCGCAGGGTTCCAGGTTGTACAGCGGAGTGTCACTAGGCGACCAGAAAGTTGGGAAGCTTTAATAGAAGGGAGTGGAGAGTGAAAGGAGACAAGGGAAGGAAACACAAAGTGAGGGAAAGGGCACGAGAGAGAGCACGGCATGCAAGACAAATCAAGAGATGGAATGTCTGGAGACAAAAACCTTGATCGATGATTTAATGAGTTATGGATTAATGACGCGAGGGGCAAGTCAATAACACCAACATGAAAATAGTAAATAAGGGCGAGGCAAAATGAAAAGGTGATTTAAAAGCAATGAGGTGGCTAATGCAGTGTCAGAAGAATGTGAGTACATGTGAAGAAACATTCAGCTCCAAATGTGTTTTAAGGTACATTATTTTAGCCATGTAGTCGTTCATACAGTGCTGATCAATGTTTGCCTAGGTCAGTGGTTCCCAACCTCTTTTATCATTGAGTAAACTAACGACCCCTGACCAGCAGCTACGACATATTTTATTAAAATGTCATGTCACGTCAGTGCATAGCAATAAAAGTGCAAAACAACTCATAAGATCTACATAAATCCATAAAGTGAATGCAATAACTGCATGAAGTTTGTGTAAAGTGAGCCATTCGGACGCATGTATCGCAGATCAGTTTTCATCTCGTTTTTTTTTACTTAGCATACAGTTCTGTGTGTTTAAAAAAAAAAATCAAATCGTACTATTTAATCTGTTCCTTTTTTTTCTGTTTTTCCTTCTTGCATTTCCTCAGCCATTGTTCCAATAGTTTCAACTGCATATTATTCAAATGCTAAATGAGGCTGTTGACTAGTTAGCGTGTCCTTATTCTGTGAGGTTTAAACATTTTCTTGCACTCTATAAAATCCAGAAAGTACAAACTTAACGACAAGTCAAGCAATTGCAACCCCACATGGCTGGGAACTACTGGCAGTCACATTATTGTCGAATATTGAACTATAAGAGATCATGTGATCCTTATCTTTTGGAAATAACAAGGATTTTCCCCTTGTTATTTGATAACTAAGTAAAAGTATGTTTCAGAGGCCTTTTGTCATGAAATATTGTCAACATCGAAAAATAAATGTATCAGCAGCTGACAAGTAGTTCAAAATAATTAAACATACTAGCAGCGTATAGACAAAGAGAACAAAAAAGATGCCATAGCAAAACATGTGTGCCGGTACCTGATGGTGATCTCGGCCTCGTCCCACTGCACCTTGGCCGAGGTGCTGCCCTCCTTCACCACGCCCAGCAGAGTGGCGTGCCTCCCGGTCTGCTTGTGCACACATCGCCCACCGACGCGTAACCCTGCATCCGCCCCTCCGATCACCGCCAGGACCGGCCACACCTCCGTACAGAGCGTCCTGAGGTGGTGCTCCGACAGCTCTCCCAAGCCATGCTGTCGTCCGTGGCGGCCCCTCTCCTCCTCCGTCCTCGTGGGGGTTTCTTGGCTCTCGCTCTGAGCGTCGTGCTCCTCGCGGCTCTGCACCGATCGGCTCTTCTTCAGCCTCTGACCTCCACCGCCGCCGCTTGCACTGGCAGACTCTCTGAAGCAGAGTTTGATCTTGTGGAGGCGCTCCGTCATGGTCTTGTTGATGCAGTGGGTCCAGTGGTCTGTGCGGTGTAGGATGCGGATCAGCTGTGTGGTGGCCTCGGCCAGGACGGTGGCCATGGGGCTGCAGACCGGGTCGCCAGGCAACAGGTCTCGAGGCGTTCCCCTCATCTGCATGTCACAGATCTTAACCTGGAAATTGTTTTTAAAATAAATAAGCTAAATATACATACATAAATACAATATGTGTATACATAATAAGTTTAATGTAATACCATAGAAATATTGATATCATGTTTCTTATAAACATATATTAGTATCATGTTCATTTACCGGTGCCTCTTTTATCGTTTCTGTTTCTTTCTTTTCTCCAAAGAAACAAGACTAAAAGGACAATGCACATTAAAGTGGACCTATCATGCTATATTTGAATAATATATTGTAGGACCATACCTATATAAGGCATATTTATACTTTTTATTTTTCAAAATACCAAACAGATCATGCATTTTAGCCATTCCTCATTTCGCTCAATTTAACACTGTCTTTTCATGGGCTGATTCTGTGAGAACAGCACCATCTACAGGCCTGGCATATGTACTACAGTTGGCCCAATAGCCGTAGCGCCACTTCTGTGACGTCATAGAAGTGTTCAAATCTGGATCAGTCTGTATCAGATCCGTTGCAGCCCCTTTTTAAGAGATTTGGGTATGGAGGAAAATAGAGAGGGTTGTGTTTTCTGACACTTGGTGAGTTCCCTGGAACACCGGGGACACATATTCGTGTATAAAAGAAGTACAAAAGTGCATTTTGCATGATAGGTCCCCTTTAAACAACATCAATGTAAAAGGTGTTGACAGCTCATTTGTTCCCAAAGACAATTTAGGTGACATTCGATTTTACATCCATGTGTGTTCAAAGTGTCCCCACTTCAACATTTTAATTCAGAACAGACTTTTGTGGGAAATGTTCATAATTAGCACATTCATTCTTGAGGTATGCCCATAAAAGGTCACAGTGACCTTGTCTTTTGACCGTGCTGAGGCAAAAGATTAAAGATAAGAAATCTCAGCCCCAGGTAATTGTTGGGTCTAAACACAGTCGAGCAAGACGAGGTTAAATCCCTCATACAGACGGAGAACAAGAAGGCTTTTCAGTCAGGTGGACACTTGTTGTCTTACCTTCTCTCCTGGGTTGCTGCTGTAGAACATCACACAGGGATAGAGCTCTGTGGCGTCAACATCCTCAAAGGCTAACTTTGGTTCCTGTGGAATCACAAGTCAGCAGTTAGAGGTGGACACAGGACAGTGAGGCCATAGAAAGCTTTTCTAAATATCTTTTGTTTTTATGTGAAATCAGTGTATGAAAGGTTCTATATAAATGAAGTTGATTTTTATATTATTTGTATTATTTTATAATCAGTGTTTGAAATTCAGTTTATATTCCACATGCCACTTGTGTTGAAGCGTTTCGAGAGGTTGTGTCTTGCGTCTCTCACCTCTCCGTTCTTGCCGAAGGAGATGGTTCTGGCCTCCATGTCCAGAACACAGGTGATGAAGTCTCCCTGCGTGAAGCTGCTAAGTGTCAGTGTTTGTTCTCCATTGTGATAAAGATTTCCGCTGTATGCCCGGTACAGCCACATGTCAGACGTGGTGCGGTGGTTGAAGTCGTGCACGGGCCATCGTGAAACGCCTACGCATGTACCCTCGTTGCCGCGGTTCTCCTTGACGATGTAAAACTACAAAGAAAAAATCAAATGTGAAATGAATGACATCGATTTTGATGATTACATTCTGAGTTAACCGGACGCAGGGTTCCTCTTAAAATATATGTAATGTTCTTATTACCTTCCACTGGTAGCATCCAGAGGAGATACCAGTGGAGGCCAGGCCGTAGCCTTTCCCCCCACTGCCATGCGTCAGCCCCTGGCCATTTTCCACCACACAACACTGAGCCTTCTCTGGGTCAAAGGACACTTCCTGGATGGGAAGGTTCTCGTCCTCCTCTTCTGCCTCTCCCTGTGGAATAAAAAAACACGAGTCACTCAAACAACAATGGATGATACAGAAAGGTTGTTAGGGATAGAGAATGGGTTGGTGTGTACCTGTAGTTTGAGTTCCTGAACTCTTTCTTTAATCTGAATGGAGTGTTTGGCTTGGGCAATGGGAGCCTCCCACATGCAGTCAGACAACAGGGCGAAGAGGCGCTCAACAACCTACAGGAGAACAAACGGTATTAGCTCACTGACTGTTTTAAGGGCTTATAGAGTGGCGAAGTCACGCCCTTCTACTTCCGCCCCATGGGACCTTATTTCTGAAAAAGTATGCATTGAAGTCAATGGAGAGAGAAAGATTATCTTTCGATCCCGTTTGAATTGTGCCACGAATTACACATATGATGTTTGTCAATCTTAAATAATAATTTCCATGTCAAAAAAGTCACAGTTTGTCGTAAAACTGTTGAAATATAAGACTATGAAAAATACGCAACTAGAAAGACTACAAATCCCAGAATCCCGGTCCCGCATGCTGGCTCTTAGGAATCGACTAACTCCCCTTGTGTGTATGTACAGCTCTCAACATGCCCAGACTTGGAGTGATTTTCACCTCTTTTAATACTTTTCTCCTCATTCTGAAAGAAAGAAGTGAAATGTGCCAACGTGACGGCCGTCTTGGTGAGTGGTGCGAGACGGGAGATGTAGTTCATTGAGCGTTTCACACAAAAAAATGTGTTACTTCACAGTTTTACGACTGGCAAAATGATCTTTTAAATTGACAAACATCATATGTGTAATTCGTGGCACAATTCAAATGGGATAGAAAGATAATCTTTCTCTCTCCATTGACTTCAATGCATTCTTTTTTCGAAATAAGGTCCAATGGAGCTCCCCTGGAAGGGGAGGGACTTCGCCTCTCTATTAAACAGCTTAGTAGAATACTCAATTCTGATTGGTCAATTTGGACATTGTGCAGTCCGCCCTTTTCCATAGCAGAGCTTGCTAAAGACGCTCGTCATATCAATCCGCAGAAAGAAGTACGGTACATTTAATGTCAAAAAACACATGAGTTTTCTTCAATCGGAAAACTCAGTGAGTTGGAGGACAAAGACATCAGCAGAGAGACAGACAGAATGTAAACACTAAAGGGAACACGGTATGCTCTCAGTACAACAGACTGGTTCATTGAAAATAAATGTGAACAGACTTTGACGCAGAAAACGTGCTGCTGTCTTTTTAAGTTAAGCAGGTGCCAAGAACATATTGTAAAAATCTAAATGTTATCAAATGAATAGACTTATTTCTAAGTGATAATAAGCGGGATATCGGCAGGGAGCAGGTAAGTATAGTGATAATAACATACCTGTGTGACTTGGTCGTCTTCCATATTGGCCTCACAGGCAGGCAGGACAGCCTCCAATACATGAAGAGCAAGGAGCCGAGTTCTTAAGTTCCCAACCAGAGGGACCCCTAGAAACAACCAACCAAGAGTTAATGTCTCAGCTTTGTTTTTCATGAGATTAAGTACTGCACATGTATCACAGTTAAATGATATAAGGTACATAAGGTGGTGGTACCTGAGCAGCATTTCTGTGCAGCTATGTTGAGCAGCACTTCAGTCCATTTAGGGGAGGCCATCTTGGACTGGATGGCCTTGGAAGACACCACCCTCCTGAGGAAAACCAGGAAGTCTCCAAGGTGGAGCTCAGCAGTGTGCTGCTTACGGAGCAATGCTGAACAAACAAGACAACACAATTATTACCTTTCATGGAATAAAAACCTTCATTGTTGACAAGAATGTACAAGGTTCAATCTTATCATTTAGGAAAATAATGTCTTTGATCATAGCTATTGTTATTGAAAAAGCTAACTGAAATACACCAATACAGTATGTTGTATTTCCTATCAAACACATGAAGGACAACAGAGCCCACTCATCAGGTGACTGACAACAAAGGTAAAGAGCGAACTCCAGGATCACCTCTGAAGTCTTTCTTCTCAGAGTCAGCACTGTCCTCCTGTTTGTTGTCTTCTTGCTCTTCCCCAGGAGAGAGGAGACTGACTCCTGCCTGAGACAGCAGGTTCTTCAGCTGACTGCATAGCAGGTCCAGCAGCGATTGAACCACCTTAGGACTCAACTTGTCTGCATATGTCCTGCAAAACAAAGAAAAGACACAATGTAATACTTCCTTAAGGCTAACAACGTTTCTGATTTCAACTTCATTCCTCCAGTATTAAAAGTCCCAAGAGAAGACACTACGGGTGAATATGGTAAACATGTATTTTGTTAAATCACTCCATAAACCCAAAAAGAACTGTCATAATTTTTATAATAATAAATAACCAATACATCAATTAAATATTATTAACAATACTATATTATTACTTACATTATGACATTCTGGTTTTGTATTAAAGGTTATCTGAATATGTATGTTTTGAATTCAAATCAGGCAAATTCAAACTTTTGGTGAATTTAAAGGACATGTTAAAACACAAAGTAAGTCAAATAAACCAAAAATATTCTTGGATGTTTTCCCTCAATCAGTCCACTAAACTGAAAAAAGACATGTTACGAAACAAAAGCAAAGCCCAAATCTCTCTAGATGTTTCCTTGTAGCGTGCCGCCCATCTCTTACCCAGTGCTGATGGCCAGTATCTGCAGCAGGCGTGTGGAGGCCACCTTCAGGGCGGTGCTGAGCTGGGACACTCCGGGTTTCTGCAGCAGCTGGAGCGGCTGCCCTAGCATGGTCTCTGTCCCGCAGAGCTGCGACAGCACGTTGAGCAGCCCGCTGGAGATGGCCAGGGAAACGTCCACAGGCTGGTAGCGAACACTCAGGGCGAACACCGTCACCAGCAGGAGGCGCTGCTGGGCTTCTAGTATGGAGAAAGGACAAGAAAAAGAGATGAGACAAAACCAAGTACCTAGAAAGAGAGGCAGGTGTTAAAGCAAATGTCCCTAGTGGCGAAACGGTGACTTACAGTTGGAAAGAGACATCTATTAACCAGCAAACTTTTATTTTTAACGATAGTGAACTTGCCAGGATGAACACTTGAATATCTATTGTTTTAATCATTAGTTCCTAAAATGTGTTAAATGCACTAAAAGCCGAATCCAGAGTTATTTTCCGTCCCATTCACAAAATAAGTGCTTCTTGAAAGTCGGGCCATTTTGACTTCATGTGCTACTGAGAAACTTTCATAGAAATAAACGGGTCCCCTTCTCCAACTCGTAACCCACAACAGACTGGGTCCGAACAAGTAATGCCAATAAACCCTAAGGGCTCCCCTGCTGGGTATGTGCAATAGAGGTCTCCATTACCTATGTGGTGCTTGTTTGCCTGCAGAGCCCTCTCCAGTGTGACAGACAGCTGCTGGTAGATCTTATGGACAGCTGTCTGGATTTCCATTTGGAGGCTCCTCTTAGCTGCTTTTACACCATCCTGCGAAGAAAGAAGGAACGCACTAATATGTAAAGAAGCATATCAAAGGGTTTGTACTCTATTGTAAATCAAATAGTGGGACATTTGCAAACTGACTGGAAGTGTTGATCAGCCAGCAGTTATCAGCCTCCTACCTGATAATGATGTAGCTGCACGCTCTCTCTCTTCAGCCCTCCGGTGCCCACGGTGCCGAGGCCAAAACAACCCGCCAGGAACTGCAACCTGACGGAGGTGAGCAGGGAGGAGGACGGGAAGGCCCCGCTGGTTCGATCTGCGTTGCCGGGCTGGCTGCCCTTCTCCTCCATGCCAGAGATCAACACCACGATCTGGTGGAGCGCCTCCAACCGCAGCTGGAGATAAAACACATTCCAGAAGTCAAGTGGATATTCTAACAGGGTCACAAGAACAACTCTTGGACTGTATTTGACTCATATTGGCTGCCCTATTACCAGAGGTGGGACCAAGTCATTGTTTTGCAAGTCCGAGTCAAGTCTCAAGTCTTTGCGCTCAAGTCCGAGTCAAGTCTCAAGTCTTTGCGCTCAAGTCCAAGTCAAGTCTCAAGTCAGGATGGGCAAGTTCAAGTCAAGTCCAAGTCTTAAACTTTGACAAAACGAGTCATAAACAAGTCATTATGTGCTTTTCACCAAATGTAATGACATCGATCAACAGAATAATACTCAATAATCAAACTGCTCTTTATTAGTCACAATCAGAGCACACTGTGCTCACAGGGAGGGTGGGGGCTGGAGCTATTGGCGCTAAAACGAGCCGTTAAAGGCAGAGAGTGAAATTCAGTGAATACACGTAGTTTACAGAGATGCTGTATGAGAAACCAATGTGAGTTTGGAAAATTGCACAATATAAATCTATTCTAGTAGACCTCAACAATGGAATTATGATCAGTGGAAATGGCCATGACATGGGACCTTTAAGTATATTTTTATGCTAATACTTTTGTACTTTTACTTGTAACATTTTGAATGCAGGACTTTTTATTGTAACCGAGTATTCCTACACTCTGGTACTTTTACTCAAGTACAAGATCTGAACTTCTCCCACCTCTGACAATAAATCCTGAGTGGTTACCTGCTCTGAAGGTTATTTTCATTTTACAAATCCTGCACTCAGCTTTGCTTTCTCCAATATCATTGAAATGCAGCCAGATGCTGCTTATTTTTCGGTTTTCCGACGCGCTTGCATTTAAATCCGTCTCCCCATCTCCCCGTCACTCTGTGCAGCTGGCCTGTACCACTACACCTGCTCTGCCCCCCACCCTTCTTTCACATAATGGTATGATCCTAGTGTGTCCTCGCATATGATTGGCCGCATGGTGGCCCAGCTAAATAAAGTCCCGCCCCTGCCTGCAAGAGTAGAAGCAGCTGGAGATTCTGCTCTCCCCGACGGGAGTCTGCTCTTCTAGCGGCATCTCGCGATCGGCGTGTTGGAGAGCTCTGCATTAAATTATCAAGTCACCTCAAGTCAGAGGGCTCAAGTCCAAGTCAAGTCCCGAGTCTTTGGTGTTCAAGTCCAAGTCGAGTCGCAAGTGTTTTGTGATTGTGTCAAGTCGAGTCTCAAGTCATCAAATTGATGACTCGAGTCTGATTCGAGTCCAAGTCATGTGACTCGAGTCCACACCTCTGCCTATTACCAATAATATGTTGCTACTTTCAGAAAGTCTAAATTATTAGTTGGATTCAAACTCCTGAGAGAAGCCCACACCTCCGCTCTGCTCTGCTGCTGCTCCATCGCCAGGATAGTGGCCTGTGGGCTGGTGGACATGCTTTCTTCCGGCTCCTTGAAGGCTGGAGCCAGGCCTATATCGCCACTGATGAAGCTGACCATGTTGTCGATGAGAGCGTGGATGCCCAGCGAGCGGCTCAGGTCCAGTTCTGACTCTTCGTAGGAGAACGCCGAGCTGTAGCTCCGCTGGCGGCTCAGTTTGGCGCGGAACCAGGACTCAGCCAGGGAGTCTGGGGAGCTGTGGAGTAAGCCTAAAGACGGGAGGATGAGGAGAGGAGCCTTTCAGATGCATTAAAGCACAACAGAACTCGTTTGATGGATGGACCATGTTGCTTAAAAGCACTGCAATGCATTATTCATCTATAAGAATTCATCAAATGGCCATATGCTTATTATACATGCTGGCACAAGTCTTAATCAGCCATTATGGATTCAGATATAATGTGAGCCTCCAATTGGAGTAACCGTAGTAGCTGGTGGGCAAAACACAGGCAGCGACAATATTACTTAAAAATGGATGGTACACAATTTGAGCATCCTAACCATGGTGTAATCTTGTGTGGTAGTAGGGTAAACACATGTTTCGTAAGGAGTAGCAGAAATAGCGCTACAGATTTACAGAAACATAGAATCCCCTTCTTTAATGCGTTACCAAACCCGTTTAGAACATAGGCTACTGACAACGTTATTTTCATTTGATTTTTTCAACCGACCATAGCCGTGTATATATAACAAAGATTCTACTCAAATAAGATTATAACAGAAGTTTGAACCAACCACAAAAACACTCGACTCACGGCATCGCTCCTCTCCATTTAAAGGGGCCCTATCATGCTCATTTTCAGGCTCATATTGGTATGTTGTGCCTCTACTCTGACATGTTTACATGCTCTAAATGTTCAAAAGCTTTTGCCCACCATTGCTATGCGCCTAAACAATCGGTTACCCCTAAAACTACTGTGGAAAACGCTGCAGTCGGTTGATAAGTGAAATGGTGACAGAGCTAGTATTTCCATATTATAACTGAAAGCACCAACACAAATGAGATCTGCAGCGATGATTTATCTAAAAGGTGCGACTGGTAACTCCATGGAAACTCTTAAGGGAATGAGCCTTCATCTTAGCAGAAGAATGACCTGCTAGTTGTACTATCAGCACATATGTATGGTCTTTCTTTATTCTTGCCCTCTATGCATTAGCACAGATAATAGAATATGGAGGAAAGCTCAACGCAAGGCCCTCATCATGATAGATGAATGAAGAGGCATCACAGTCATGGAAGTATGGTCTAACAAGAGGAAGAAACATGCCATCGTTTACTTGCTTGTAGCTCCTCTTGTGTTTGGGGCTCAACTGGCCCAAGAGGAGCAAATAAACTATCCACACAGGAATCAAAAGACAGAGAGACAAGAGTATGATTGATGCCCTGTATCATCCTCACTCCCAACATCAAACAGAGCTTTTCAAATGAGCTTTACCTCTCTTTTTGTGAGAAAACGCCAAGTCCAGGTCAACATTTCTCCTTCCACTCTGAAAGAGACAGCAAAGACAGATGTAGCTTTAAAATCCAGATAACTCTTTGTACAGATCTGGAATACATAAATATCTATGCCGAGAAAGATTTGAGTGTGTGTGGAAACAAATGTGTGTGTGCTCTACCAGAGTGTAACCCTCTTCGTCTGACTCGGGCTGAGAGAGGTCCGACTCGCTCCTGGACTTCATCAGCCTGTAACTCGGGCTGCTCTGCACCGAGCGGCTCTCTGCACTCAGACTCTCACTCCTGCAAACACACACACACACACACACAGCAAACGGTTATTTATCCTCTTTATCAATACCACACCAGTAAGAAATGTTACAGTTTGTTTCCCATTGAATATATATATGTTTTTGTTCATATGTATATATATAAACATATTACTACTTCTCTTTATGTCTATACAAATATTATATTGCTGTGTACATTACAGCTAAATTATTTAACACTTGTTTACATTATTTTATATTTTATATTATAATTTAACTTCTGCCCTAGTATATGTTTTAAAATGCCATTTTTAATTAAGTTATTTTTATTTATCTTTTAGTACATACATATACACACAGACTTCTCATTATGCGTTTACATTATATTGCAATTACCATACATACATAGATACTATACTATGTTTATTCTATCTTTGATTTGTTCCTTAATTTTAAATCAGTTGATGTCTTACATTTTATTTTATATTCATGATTTTTTCTTAAAGGTCCCATGTCATGGCCATTTCTACTGATCATAATTCCATTGTTGAGGTCTACTAGAATAGATTTACATTGTTCAATGTTCCAAACTCACATTGGTTTCTCATACAGCATCTCTGTATAGTATGTGTATTCACTCTCTGTCCTAAACGGCTTGTTGGAGCTCCTGCCCCCCCCCCTCCCTATGAGCCCACTGTGCTCTGATTGGTCAGCTCACCCACTCTGTTCTGATGAGTCCACCACCGTTACAGCGGAACATCAGTCTTTAAGTGTTACAATGGCGTTTGTTAACAACCAGAAAATGACACCAGTAATGACAAACAGATGAGAATGCTGCGTGGGGTCTGGGTGCCGTGTTGGCGGGACGTTGCGCGGCTCGCTGCAGCGAGGAGCGGACAGTGTGAGCTGGGTTAATTTCCTGCTTCCTGCTTGCTGCGTGGGGTCTGCGAGACAGCGAGACATCGCGAATGGTCGCGGGAAGGGGGGGGGGGGTGCTGAGGGGGCTGCAGCACCCCCATCTGCGAGGCTCCACCAACACCCGCACCCCCAAACGCAGCGCACCTACAGTGTAAGCGCGCCACAGTTTCGCCACAGGCTGCGAGGCTCCACTAGCAACTCCCCCCAGCGCGTCACAGTTTTGCCGCTGAGAGAGTGTGTGTGTGAGGAGCTCCACGGATTGGTCCATTTGTCCATTTGTGTACTCGCTACCGTTTACCTGCGTAAAAACCTTCATAACACACAAGGGGACGGGTAATAACCGGAAAAGCATGACATGGGACCTGTAATACAGATTTGAAGTAGGATTGTTGCAGAGACCCTGAGACCCAAACACGGCTTTTCTGTAATTGTTGTGCATATCACAATAAAGACTTATATTGAATATTTTTGGCATAATAAATCCCTTGACTATAAAAAAAAGGGAAAGGTAGAAATATCTCCAACACACCACAGGCATGCCACAAGCAAACAGGTGCCATCAGGTTCGAGGTGCTCCAGGTGGAATGTGTACTTTAAATCAAGTTCAACGTTCAGATGAAACGTGTTGAAAACAAGTGAAAAGTAGGATTAGACAACATCGACCCATCACACTGCCCCTGACCGGCTTTTGGTCCCCACACTCACACACGCTTACCTCGTGTAGAGTGTGCATGGAAAATAGTGAGGAAGGCGAGGAGCGTCCTCCAATCCTGTACGGGGTTTACAGCATACTACGTTTCCCAGGTCCCTAAGGCGCATGGGAAATCATAAGCGCACTATGTCCCAGGGGGGGGGGGGGGGGGGGGGGTCAGATGCCTACTGACCCACAGCCCCCCCCTCTCACCAGTCGTGTGTTGCCCCAGCAAGCACCGAGGATGAGAAGGAGTCAGACATGTCCAAGAGATAAGACCTTATGAAGGGGCCTGGCGTAGACCAAGACGTTGCCGTGCATATGTATATGTCATATACAGTCTATGGAATGCTCGCATAGCATGGTAAAGGGTAGTACCCATAGAGTCCAGTAGAGGGCGGAGCCTGTGTGAAATATAACCAACCACAAACAGGAGCCTCTCCTGCACCACAGTTGTTTACATTACACACACACAATTTGGCAATGCGTAGGAAAACATATTTGCAGTTTTCATATTTTTAGAGCACTATTATTACTCTGGCACACATCTTAGTGGCCAAAAAGTATTTTCTGCTATATATTAAATCAGACATTAAACATAGGTTTTAAGTTTGTCGAAAAGTGCTTGTTTTACACAAAAATGCATACAGTCAGCGAGAGCTAATATTAGGCTTCAGCCGTCTCAATAACCCTAATGAAAACTCCGAACCTGCAGCCGTCGGATAAAAAGTGCCCTCCTTGTGTGACTTATTTTCCACTGCAGCTCAACAAGAAAATATTATCCAGGAAAACACAAACAGATTTTGGTCCCTTTGGAAAATACACTTGGCTGAACTTTAATATGCTTTTATGCACAGAATAGGAACAACAGTTTTTGTCTCATCGGAGAGGTGTGACATGATTTAGAAATAATGCATTCGGTCTCTTTTGAGCTTTCTCATGAGAATATCTAACATGCATATATTTCGAGTAACAGTTTGATTTAGGAAATACATTAAGAACTGTTAAGATACTTATTTCATCTTGTATTTATATAATCATGTGTTGATAAAGGGTTTCTTTTTGTGAATGAGTTACGTCATGCTCCACCTGTAGTGGGCAAAGTTGATGGACTTCATTTGATGCATCCCCCCCCCTCCCTCCTGACTGTCTCTAGGTGTGCAGCACTCTGACCTGGTCATGAAGCTCAGGCTCTCCTGTGTTCCTGTAGCTGACTGGCTCTGGCCCTCCTCCTGGTCCTGCTTGGTCAGCTCTCCCAGCACCGGGCTCACCCCGAGCAGCAGCAGGGCGCAGCGGTGGATCACAGAGTTGCAGGCTGCGGTGTACAGGTCCTGGCCCTCTGGGAGCCCCGTGCTGCCCCTCCTGCCCTCCTGGGACAGAACAGTGTCCTCCTCTCCTCCTACGCTCCTGGACACGGAGCCGGAGCCCAGTCCCGTGCTGCTGCTGGCCCGCTCTCGGTCCCGGCTGCGTGCTACCTCCCGCGCTGAGAGGAAACATTGAAAGATTTCTGTGTGGTGTGCAAGTTGCACATACACAAATAAACAAACACACACAAGATGCTGGGTTAGAGGACAAGCAGCAGCCGCACAATACACTCGAGGTTTACTAGAGTGCAAAGTTCATAACCAAAGCCCATGCCAATGCAACACATCGAGAAGCGCCTGACACTGACACATCCATCCACATTATTATGACGATAACAATCTTACATTACAATCAAATAAATGAGCTAACAAGGAACTTAAATGCAACATCATTACTGTATTCAGAAAAAGCCAAATCGAGCAAGATTAAACAATTATCATGACCTTCTATGAAGCCGCAATATGTATCTTTTCCTTCCGTCACTG
>CALSBZ010000600.1:373434-402226 GCA_943591055.1 Gobionotothen gibberifrons
TAAGGATTACATTTGGATTCAGCACCAAACTGCCCAAATTATTAAATAAATAACCAAAACATCAAGAGGATAGAATGTTAATAAAAATGTATTGTTTTTTTTTTAAATTGCTTTTCAAACACTTTAGTACCTTTTTGTAATAAAGCTGAAATGGGAATGAATAGGAGCAGTCAATATTAAAATGAATGAACTGTAAAATAGAAGTTTTAAATGATACGCCTGATGTTCCTAATGATAAGCGAAATGAAAGCATATAGACGTACAGTTGGAGGCAGGCGTACTTACTTCCAGCTGTCATTACTTCGTGTTCCCGCTCCTCCTCTTCGTCATCTTGCTCCTGGTGACCCTCCTCTCTCTCGCGGTCCGCTCTCTCCTCCAGCTCTGCCTCCTCGTCGATGGTGCGTGTGAACGAGTGCTCCTGAGGGTCCATGTCCAGAGAGTCCTGATTGTCTGAAATCTGTGAAATCACGTGACATCCATGAGGGAAATATAACTACCGTACTTTCCGGACTATAAGCCGCTACTTTTTCCCCACGCTTTGAACATCGCGGCTTACACTACAGCTTCAAAAAAAGCTTGGAGCTGGGCGTGTCTGAAGCTTGGGGATTTTATTCGAGCCCCGCAACCAACAACCAATCACATGAATGTCCCGCCCCGTTTACGTAGTGTTAACATAGCTAGCAAGCTATGCTTGGATATACTGGATATAAAATCCCCAAACAGGCGAAAGCCTACCAGTTTCACCCACTGTCTCTGCCACCTCCCTCCATGCCTGGTTCCTCCGGTTGTATCCCGGTAAGTTAATAGGGACTGGTCATACAAAACCGGGTGATTTGCTACGGCGATAATTAGTTTATCCTCCATCTGTTTTTGAAATATAGAAATGAACGGCAGGATATCTCTCCCAGCTTAGACGCGGTTTGATTGGCTAGGGCTTGAGCTGTCAGATTTTCAGAAACGGTATTTGATTGGCTGGCGCTGGCTTCTCCGGCGAGCCAGAGACGCCGGAGAAGCTCAGCCACGCTACCCACAATTGGTGGGTGCGGCTTATATTCAGGTGCGTTTAATAGTCCGGAATTTACGGTATATATTTTTATCAAATGCATAATTTTTCACAATATCGTTTTAAATAAATAGAAACATCTGTGGGAAACTATTTAAGTCAAACATAAATGAATTAAATAAATACATATTTTTCCGCAACATGAAAGGTGACTTTAAAGAAATTGGTACCATTGTGGAACCAGTTTTAACTATTCTGCATGATGTTAAACTTAGTAATAAATCGTGTTTTTATATATTTCATTTTTTTTTTCTGTTGAAATTATGTCTTGTCTTTGCCTCCGTTTTTCCACATCATTTTTTTTTATAAACATATTGTTTATAAAACAATCATGTTTTGCAACCCGATTGTAATAACACACTACAGGAAAGGAAAAACCCCAAAAGCATGATAGGGCCTCTTTAAACACATTATTTGCCTGTATCAAATACAATACCTACTGTGGTTTTCATTTTGATTCAATTCCTATTAAGTGTGCAGACCGAGTGTGCGAGCAACTTTTGATCACTCACCCTCCTCTCACGTGAAGAGGATCTTGTCTGGATGAAGTCCATGTTCTTACAGGCGAGCAGGCGATTTCGCACCTTATAGACACTGCGATACACCTCTGCAAGAGCCTTGGATGGTTGGTACCTGATGGGAAAATATAAAAAAATTAACTTTTGAAATGTGAGGTTAATTTTAGACTAGCACAGTGTGCAAACCTTCATGCAGACACATCATACATGTCATGCTACAGTACCTGCCCTCTCCACAGGCTTGGTCCAGCATCCCTGTGTGCTTCAGTAAGGCTGCCAACACAAACCTGGACACAGTGTCTAACAGTGACTCATTACTGAGAGTGGCATTGTCCCAGTCTGCAACAGAACACACAGCACAGTCAGTCATTACAAGACTAATGATGGAGACAATAGATTGATGATATCCTTAGTCAAAGCTGTGGACCTTTGCTCATGGCGTAGTCTTGCATGTTGATCCAGAGGCTGTTGGCGGGTTCTTTAGAGGAACACAGAGCCAAATTCACCAGGACACTCAACTCAGGACGCAGTGTGCAGTCGAAAGGCTTCTGCTCTTCATTACCGGACAGCGCCGCCTCAAGTAATGAGCTGATGCAGGCGTCTGGAGGACACAAGTGAACAAGCAAATAATCATCTCAACTAGTCACTGAGGGGGCAGCTGAATAGATCACCTGATAGCGCTGTGGCCTTTTAGGAGGGTCATCCCCTCTATCTTCAACTCTAATCTTTAATAAAAGAACACTGAGGAAACAACATATGATGGAATAAAAGGTTAAAAGTTAAAAATAGTATTCTATAAAAGACTATTTTTGACCAATATTTATGTTGTTACAATATTGCAGGGTTGACAGTTTTAGTTTTCACAAAGTATTAAAAGATAATTATTAATAAATGATCAGCATTAATGTGGATTTAAAGACCAAGCGGGTAAGAGCAAATAATAGAACATCTCAAACAGTCTGTTCAGTTATTATGCTCCAAATATCTGGAACAGACTCCCAGAAACCTGCAGGTCCGCTGCAACTCTGACTACTTTTAAATCCAGGCTGAAGACTTTTCTTTTTGTCGCTGCTTTTAATTGAACTATTCATATCTTATACTGCACTGTAACCTTTACCGATGTATTTTTTCTTTTAATGTTTATTTTATTAGCTTTTCTTTTTAATGACTGATTTTAAATGCCATTTTCTTAATGTCTTTCATTTTTTGTAAAGCACTTTGAATTGCCTTGTGTTGAAAAGTGCTATATAAATAAACTTGCCTTGCCTTGCCTTGTTGTATTCAGTTAGAGAAACTTCCTCTGCAGGGATTTTAGCCTTTGCAGACCATTTACATGCACACAAACCTATATAACACTACAGGAAATGGAACAACCTAAAAAGCATAAAAGGGCCTCTTCAAAATGATATCTCATTTTGAATAATCTTTTCAATATAATTGTGATATATTGCTCTGCCCTTACTCAAATGCTTATCTTGTTACCTGTGATCAACATTAAAAACATACATGAATCCGCTCCTTACCCAGCTGAGTGATGTCCACTTCCAGGCCGTTGCTGAAGAGAGGCGTTTTGAGCCAGTAAGCAGTATCTTGCTCCTCCAGAGAGGAGGGGGCTCCCTGCAGCATCCCACCAAGGCAGCGGCCCACCAGCAGGGCAACAGTCCTCTCCAGATCCACCAGCCACACCCAGGAGAACGCCGGCTGCGGCAGAGACATCCCCGAGCCCGGCTCAGCAAAGTCTGAGGTACCTGGACAGATAGAAGAGCAGCGTCATAGAACGTCAGCATGAATGATACTGCTCAAAAGCTAAAAGGCTTCCAAATAGTTTCAGTTCTTAAGGGGATATTAAGGTATTGAGAGATCTACAACTATAGATTTTTAGAGAGAAAATGTGAAAGATCAGATCACATGCTCACCATGCAGAGGCCACTGCAGCTCCTGGTCCTCCAGAGGCGAGGCGGCGGGCAGCAGCCTGTTGAGGCGGTCCAGAGGAGGCAGAAGGTCCAGCAGCTGGCTCAGCAGAGGCCTCGCCACAGACACAGGAAGCAGCAGCAGGGAGTTGATTATCTGACACAGCATGCTGCCTGCCGCTGACACGTAGATCACATCTGGAGATGACAGAGACATGGTTAGCATAGAGGTTCAAAACAACGGTACTGATCAAAGAAAAAACTGAAATTGTGTTTGTCAAAAGAGAAAGAAGTGTTTAATATTAAGTTTACTTTCAATAAATTATTCTTGAATTTAATTACAAAAACATAACCTTATTATTTTTGTGTTGATGACTGCAGTTTGGATAGCAACAGGGTTAGAGAAGGAGCAGGGAATTTACCATACTAGAAATGCACTACTCCATGCCAGTAGCAGTGAATTCCTACACTTCGATAAGACAATTCAAATAAATCCCATTTACTTCAAGATATACTTCTTTCTTAATGATTGCTGTTTTGCTGTCATGCTGGCTTTTGATAGGAATGTTTAACAGCTTAGAATTCCCTCTTCAATACCTATTTTATTGATGTATTTATATCTATTTATTGCTGTGAAAACTTTTTAAGCCCAAAATATATATTCGATACGAATGCATTTGATTGATTTATATTTTGCCTTCACCATGTTTACTGAATGAAGTTTGAATGCATCATTATTCTAACGTTAGCCAAGTTATTTAGCGTGTTGGCTAACTAACTGTTTTCGATGGAGGCAGGAATATACTGTAGATGGGCTGCTAACAGCTAGCTAGCTCTTCCCCTGCTGACTTCTATATGTGTTTATGTTTCACAATGTAGTGTAGCGTAATCAGGGAAACAATAAGGTTTGTTCCCTGATCAGAAAAGAGATGAACTGATCCTCCTCACCTTGTAGCTTCTCTCGTATGCTGCCGTTCCAGGAACTCTCTTTTATCAGAGCAGCTGAGCGGGAGAAGATATCTGTGGCGTGAGGCAGCAGGAGCTGCAGATGCTTGTGGAGTAAAGCCACACTGCTGGAGTTCTGCAGAAGAACAAGAGGATCAGAATGTTTTCAGAAGACTCTGGTGTTAAGATTGTTAATCACACCTACTGAAATTGTGATTAATACAAATGCAAAAGCCACTCATATCCACTAAATGTTTTCAAGAATAAGCTCAAAGATAAACAGGGTATGCAAATAGCACTAACTTGAGTCATGCATTAGTGACACAAACATGTTTGTATTCAATAAAGGCAATTTAATTTAATTATTAAAAGAATTAAACAAGACCATGCAAGTTCTGAAACAAGATGTGCAGTAGCGAATAAATAACTTCATCAAATTGACTGAATTAGTCGTGGGGCACCTGGCTTTCAGGTAAACAAACATCATGTTGTCATCTCAACAGTGTCACATGATCCCAATGGCACTAGACCAAGCAGTTTGAATAACTACATGAAGACATTTTGATTGTGTAAACACTATTTGTACATGATAAAACAGTTGGAGGAGAGATCAGGCTTCACATCAACAAGCACAGCTGACAGTGCGTACCTCGGTGACGGAGTTAATGTGGCAGTACGCTAGCAGTTGCTTCTGCAGTGAGCACAGCAGCTGGTGGAGGTGAGCAGGCTGGCTGCTGTCGGAAGAGGACATGCCCTGCTGCAGCTTATCACTGTTCTTCTCCAGCTCACCAAATGCCTGGTCCTGCAAACAAACACACACACAAATCAGAACATCAACAATAACATGTTCACAGATATCGCAGGTATAAAAGTGTAATGTAGAAAAAAGGCAACCAAGTGAAAAAAAGTGTGATTTGATAACAGAGGATGTTCGACAAACCACATCTCATTGGCTGTCACCTTATAGCTAGAAGGGTTAAAGTATATTTACTCAAGTACTGTACTTAAGTACCATTCGAGTATTTCCATAATTTTTTCGGCATAGTTTGAGACACGGATCAAGTTAATGGCGTGACATTTTATTGATCTGCTGGAGGCTCTAGAACGGGCCATATGGATTTCCTGCAGATCGTTAGCCAGCACGTCTTTGTAAATGTGATTTGTTGGCAAAAAGTCATTAGTCATTGTCAAATTATTTTATATATACTTTCTTTTTCAGGCATGACTTAAAGTTTAACATTATCTATCTCGCTTGCTTGCCCCTGTTAAACATTCATCATTCGACTTCATTCACTCATCATTATGGCAATGAGGCCACTGTGGGAGGCACAGAAGAAGACTAAATCATTTGATTTACCAGCAGTTACTTTATACACTGAACAAAAATATAAACGCAATACTTTTGTTTTTGCTCCCATTTTTCATGAGATGAACTCAAAGATCTAAAACATTTTCTATATACACAAAATAACCATTTCTCTCAAATATTGTTCACAAATCTGAAAAAATCTGTGATAGTGCGAAGTGCGAACTGGTTTTCGGACCCCCCCAATAAAGCAAAAATGCACGTTTCAGAGTGGCCTTTTATTGTGGCCAGCCTATTGTAGCCTGTGGCATATCAAGATGCTGATTAGACAGCATGATTATTGCACAGGTGTACCATTTTTGCTTTATTGGGGGTGTGTGTGTGTGTGTGTGTGTGTGTGTGTGTGTGTGTGTGTGTGTGTGTGTGTGTGTGTGTGTGTGTGTGTGGTTTAATCAATGAAATGCCATCTTTTAGAAGCCAAGGAACAGAAGCGAGCCACTGATGTGCCAGGAAAAAGGTGGCAGGTGAAAATAAAGGATTATATATGAGTCATGCTCTGCCACCACTCCAATATTGACAGAAGCGAGGGAGATGGAGACACGGTGGAGTGGAACAATGGTGGAAAAATATGTCGACTTTACTGATGGCTTCCTTCTTGAGTAATGTCTGCCTTTGTCAGTCCTGAATCAGTCGATATGATCCCAGTAATAATGGTTTGTTACTGCGTAACACACACAAAGAAATCAATAAGAGCAAACTCCATGCTCTCTGATGGAGCTGAACAGAACATCTACTTACGGTATAAAAGCCCAGGTTCCGGAGCAGCGTCTTCATGAGGATCTCAGCCAGGTGTGTGTCGGGGTGTCCTGCTGTGGCGCCGTATGTGGGGTCCGGGGTGGCTGTGAAACCCGGGCCAGAACAAAGTACCTCCGGGCTGTCGGCGGGGGAGCTGTAACCCAGGAGCGAGGCCACGTGGGTGTGGTCCTGGAGACTGGTCAGGATAATGTCCAGCTGCATCCTCTGTGGGACAAACACATCTCAATAACACTGCTGACCCTATAAGTCCAAACACTTGATTTCAACTTTACACTGAGGTTCATACTGGGGACAACAACAGGTCAGTCACCGGAGGGGTTTTTCCCCCAGGCCAACGTATGGGCAGTCATTTGTATTTGTATTCATTTATAGAAGGACCATGCATACAAAAACATTAATCTCAGCAAAGAGAAGAGATGCAATATGCCAGATTATAGCTAATAGCTCATTTCCATCTGTGGTCCTCAGGCAGGTTCATAACAATCAATAAACAAATAATGACATTGCATGATCTCTATCAGTCAAACCATTTTAAAACCTAACTTAAGTACAGCTCAATACATTAATACATAGTGCACTTGAAATACACTTACATGATCTCGGTCACTCAGATCATGTAAGTGTTCTAATAATTATAAAGCCTGATTTAAATACAGGTTACGAACATAATACTTAGTACACTTCAAATACACTTAAATAAAATATCTAAGATATAGTATGATAATACAGTTCAAATAATAAAGAATAAAAACTCAGATTACATCAAGTCATCAAGTTGGCCTTAACTTTGGTTATCATAGCCTTTAGTATGTCTTGTTTTACCTTTTACCTTTAACCGGTCAAAATAGTCACTATCCGGTTTTGACCATTATCATAAATCCAATGTCCACCAATCCAACATTGCGTAGCATGACGTCGGTATTAGCAAGTGTAAAACTTTGCGATTACATTGCATGCTATTGGGCGCTGTCTGTACGTTATACATTACATAACATTTGAATCACGCTTTTATCCAACGCCACTTACAGAAGTTCAATAAACCATGAAGATGCCATTATTGTCCACAAGAACTTCAAAAAGTTCCTCAAAATACTGTATCTCCAAGACATTCGATTAGCAGGATTAGGGTTAGAGTTAAGGTTACTGGCAGCTTTAGCATATTGGTCAAATGGGGCATGCTCTTGAGGCTGTTTTGGTCAAAGCTCTGTGGCTATAAGAAACCACTTAGAAGAACACACAACCAAACAAAGAGACCCGTTAGCCGAGCAGCTAACTTAAAGGCCCTTCTAATTAGGCATTTGTTCATCTATAAAAAGTGAAACCTCAAGTACATGAATGTATGTCAGTGGCTTTTAACTTGGAGGTTCGGACAGAAATTGAGATGAATGGGATATGAAAAAACAATGTCTACTACAGAAAAGGGTCTAGATTATTTTAGCTCAGTTTGGAAGCATCCATACATGATAACAAAATAAAAAACAGGAAACATCTTGAAATGGGAAAACATGGTGATAATTATGAATGTGCATCCAGTGACATTGCTTCTGTGTGTAAATAGCATAGGCTACCTGTCCTTTGGAGAGACTCTCCCATCTGTCGGGGCCCTGAGGCAGCAAGGAGTGCAGGAGCTCCATCCTCTCTCTCAGCGGAGGCAGCAGCATGGTCGCCCCCACCGACAGGGTCTCGATGACCGCCTGATGGCACAAACACACACCTACTTATTCCTCTGCTGCAGGTGATGTCAATTATTCAGAGCTTGTTGACATTTGCAGCAAATGACTGTGTTTATGTCCCTTGTGCTAATCAAGAAGAAGGAACACGATGTTTCTGTGAAGGAAATGTGAAATGAAAAGCACACAAATAATTGGTCCAATTACGCAGTGATTACAAGCCTCTTCAGGGGGGGACACAAAAGCAAGAGCCAAGCCGTTATGTCTCCCAGTTTCAAAATGATAGTTAATGTGATAATTATTGAAACAGAAATATCTCAGAAAAATTATTGTTATGGTTTGTAGGAAACAAAATGTGCAGTTTAATAGTTTGTCACTTTGACAGACCCTCCATTACAGTCATGTAGATGACACTCAGCTTTACCTTTCAGCAAAAAACATGCCTGCAACCACAACTCCTGCCTCACTGACATAGAAAACATGGACATATCTGAAGTCATTATCATCGTCCAAAACTTTCTTATTCACTCCAACCAGAACTGTTCTCTTAAAGAGGCCATATTATCCTTTCCTGTAGTGTGTCATATGTTTCTGTGCATGTAAAAGGTCTGCAAAGTTCCCAATGGGAGTTTCTCTCTCTTTCTCTTTTCACTATTGTTTGACATTTCTGTACGTATGTGAGGAATAAAGATGACGTGTCAGAAAGAGGGAGAGAGGCAGGAATCAGGAGGCAGACTCCAGCTGGACCACATGGCATGGTTTTATTCTCCTTGCATACATATTCCATTACAGCAGCACAATCTAGCGGCTCTTAGTATTGACACATATGTATTGAAATGTGTTGCTGCACAGGTCACCTTTAGCTCTCTGAAGAGATGGGTGATGTCATGTGTGTACTTAATTATAACTACGTACTGTTACTTACAGTAAACAGAATTCTATATATTTTATACTATATGTTAGTTTGTTTGTCTGAACACCTTGTTTCTCTTGTGCATTAAGAACACTTGTGTGAGGGCATGACCTAACAATAAATAGGTTATACATACAGTACAAAATATCACGTACTGTTTGTACGCTAGGGCTGAACGACATACCGTGTCATGGCGATAACCGCGATATGCGAATGCGCAATATTCACATCGCAGGGACGTGCGATTATTTTTTTTATTTTTTTTGGGCGTTCGATATTAAGTAGGTAAATTAACTCAAACACGTCATGTTACAATTATTTTGCTGCTTGCTACAAAAGGAAAACTTCAACCAGTTAAGATCCAGACGTCCGTGACTAAAATCCTTCATCCGGTTAAATATAGTTTAAAAAACCGCAATATATATCGCAGGGGAAAAGAATATCGCAATCTCAGTTTTTTTCAATATCGTGCAGCCCTAATGTACGCCCTCTCATGACCTCTTGCCCCTCCTTTGCCACCCCATGTCAAATGTTCTAGAACCGCCACTCTGGCTATCCCAGAAAATAAAATATCATAGTGTCACTGTTTTTTCCTGAACATTTCTTGTGCCTTGCCGTATTCTCTGTCTTGGTCTTACTGTTTGTATGAGGCTGCCAACTATTTTCCCAACATGCCCAACAGCGCATGTTCTTTTTCCCTACCTCCTGAATCTCATCCGGCACGGAGGAGTCCATCAGCCTGAAGAGCAGGTTCCTCAGGGGCCTGGCCTGCCGACCTAAGATACTGGTGGCCACGCCCCCAGCCAGAGCCAGAGCCAGATGATTGGACAGAAGCCGAAGGCACAGTTTGAGGAAGTTATGATGCTCCCTGCAAATATATAAGCAATTATTTATTTAAAACGTTCAGGCTAGTTATGTTTTCATTTGTCATTACCAAAACAAACGGGGTAAATCTCCCCTTTCCTAATTCTTCGAAGGTCTTCACAGCTGTGCCAATTGACACAGCTGCCACTAGCACTGATGGTGACTTGCAGGCTGTGTGCATGCACTTACCTGGAGGATGGGAATGGAAGAGGGGGGTCTTCACTGTTGATGCCGTCACAGTATCGCTCTAGGAAGGATCGCAAATGGGAGAAGGTACTTTCCTCGAGGTCGACACAGTAGGGCCTGTGCCAAGCCACCACTTGCCTAGAGAGCCAGAGAGAGTCAATATTGACTTTAAGTGCTTCAGTACTTTACATGTAGAGCTCTAACGGAATCACAGAGTTTATCTTCAATTGACAGAGAAAAGATTACATCTGGAGGGAAACAGCATTTCCTAAATGGATCAGTTCATAAAGTACTTAGTACATTGAAGCCGTAACAGAACTTTTACAAATCACATTCCCTTAATGTGAATGTACTTCCTCATCAATATGGGAATTGGAGTATGAAATATTTCCCTAATGTCTGACCATTATTATGAATTGTGTTGTTCAAATCATTTGTCAACTATTGTGATACGTTTGCTCCTAAAGCAGTTCTCCAGTGATTTGAGATCACACTTCCATAAGGTCAGGGACTAACAGAAGGCGCATTTACAAATAAAAAATCAAAGCAGCAAAATCTTATCTGAGGAATAGGTTGAGCTTAAAAAGGGCTGGATCCTACAATTCCCATAATGTAACTAAATAATATTTCATACAAAACGTCTTAATCTAACCTTATTTAGTACTTGAACTTTTGTCACAATTTCTCTGAATGAAAAATAGAATCTAACACACTCGTGAGTTATTTGTAACACAGAAGGGAAACAAAACTGCTGTAGATTTCACATGCAGTTACTGACCTTTGACCTATGTTAAACAACCTTTACAAAACAAAGTAGTCAAGGGCTGTTGTGACATCAGCACTGGCCTTTACCCTCACTCAAACCCAGGTTATCGTCACGGTTACTCCGGCTCCACTCAGTGTGTTTACTGTGTTGTAACTGACCTGTCTCTGGGCAGCGCGGTCCACGCCAGGCTGTGGGAGGTGCCGGCTGAGATCTGCTGAATAGCGACTCCATCCAGACCCACCACCTTCTTTGGCTTGGTGATCGGCCCTGTGGAGTTCCCCTGGCCACACTGACCCATGGAGTTGTTGCCCCATGCATATACTTCGTTGTCTGGATGGAGGTTGAGTAACACAAAAGTAACACAAAATTAGACACGGCTGTATTGATTTTTTTTTTCTTACTGCACAATATTATTGAATAATAATGAGGTGTGCTAAGGTTAAATATTAGCTTAAACAAATATGGTCTATGCATTTTTTTTAGCAACCAGCACCTTCATTGGAGAGACAGAGTTGAAAGAGGAGACAATAAATGGTCCTGGGTCAGATTCGAACCCTAGTCCTTGAAGCAGAGACCCAGTACATCTACGGCAAGCTCTACCAAGCACTACCAAGCTATACTTCTGCCCTCTTTCAAACTTGTATGAAACCCAATGTGGTTCCAAACCAACGCAACAAAGAGACAGGGCATGACAAAAGGGAAGAGACAACTACCATGCGACAGGGCCAGGCAGTGACTGTCCCCTATGGAGATGTCCACCACCCGGGTGGTAGCCAGCTCCTCGATTAGTTTGGGTCGGAGTGCTGTGGCTTCGGAAGAGCCGCACCCCAGGCAAGCACCACAGCCCCAAGCATACACCTGGGAAAAAACAATGAATCAGCATAAGCATTTATTTGACCCCTTTCCTGAGAACAAATGATTTTCCAGAAAAAAGTAAGAGTATATCTTTGAGAGAAAAAATGAACAGTTGAATATGCTCAAGAGAATACTAAAGATCGGTTATAAATGAAAACAATCAGAAATGATAACTGAACTGCTTCCGTGTGAACTATGAACTATGGGTAATGGCATAAGAAACTACATGTGGTGAAAGAATCCTCCTTCCTTTATTAGTTTATTTAAATACCCTTTTTTTTTGTCTGTAGAAACAAAAGAGATCATTATAGGTGTTATTTTTGTCATGAATTACTATTTATTGTATTTGTAGTTTAGATGAAGACGTAAAGACAAAGGCATGAAAGGAGAGCTTTGCTACGTAACAAGTCCTGACCTTAAAAGATATGACTGTTATTGGCCAACCAGCTGTCACTAGGGAATGCATTAACAGCTGTATGAAATGCTCTCAAAGTGACAAATGTTAAAGAACTTCAAGCCTCTGCCTTTTCTCTAACAACCAGTCTTGGTAAACAGCAATGTCCTACCTGTCCTGTAGAGGTTAAGGCGAGAGACGACTGGCTTCCTGCGCACACTTTTCTAATGAACATTCCTTGCAGGGCCTCCACTACCTTTGGCTTGTACACTCGATTAGTATCCCCATGACCTAGCTTTCCTGCAGGAAAAACACATGGTTTCTCTTTAGAGGGCATCAGTATAAACACACACTGTATTGATGTGCAACAATTTGACACACTGAAATCTAAAGACAATCAAATACAAAATTGCAAGCTCTTGTGCAAAAACGATACATTTCAAAAATGATTTTAAATGTACAGACTTGTTATGACATGTAACATGTAAGTCATGTTGAAGGGTTAACCCACCGTTGTCCCCTCCTCCAAAGGACCACACGGTGCGCCCGTCCTTTGACAGTGCGATAGTATGGGAGCTCCCGCATGACACCTCGCCTACATTGCTGATGTCTTTAACCAGGGTAGGAATGTTTCGGCTGTTGCTGTCACCGTGACCTGTGTTCCAAAACAATGACAAATGTCAGACTGTTAACTCGTCCAAATGACAAAAGGTGGAGTTTTTTTCTTTGCCTGAATGGAGGGTGAAAAGGGCAATACATACTGTCTGTATCCACATAAGCATAATCTAACTTCCTGTGTATTCAAAACTACGACTCAGCCTAGAGACAACTTTTTAAAGCCGCCCTATTAAGCACATGTTCAGGTTCATATTAGTATGTTGTGCCACTACTGTGACATGTCTCCATGCTTTATTGTTCAAAAAGCTTTATTTGCCTCATACTGCCTGAGCTGCAGCACCTCTTTTCACCCTCTGTCTGAAACGATTGCCGCTTAGAGATGTCCCGACATTTGGCCTATCACTTACAATGTGTTGGAGCGCTAGCCAATAGAAGCGCCAATCTTACATAATGATGTCCAATGGAGGCGTTCCAGGCAGTGTGTGAGAGAGAAGGGAACTTTGGGATTGTAGCCTTTGCAGACCATGTACATGCACAGAAACCTATATAACAGGAAAGGGGAAACCCCAAAAAGTATAATATGGCCCCTTTAACTGGAAGCTGTCCAAATGATGATTCAGGGTGATATCTGGAGAAGATGACGCATTACTGTAAAATGTCAAAGCTGAATCAGAACCCTTTCCACCCACAGAAGAGCCTTGAATCCTTCTCAATAATGCATTGGGAATCTGTAAACTGCACATTCATTTTAGGATGACTTGGTTCAGCAACTTACCTAATCTTCCAAAGTCTCCTTCACCCCATGTGTACAGCTCTCCATCCTCACTGACTGCAGCACTGTGTCTGTAGCCCGCAGACACACACACCACCACCTGACCATAACAACACACATCCTCATGCTTTATGACTGCTGGTAAACACACAAGCAAATATCCATATACTGCCTTTCCGAACTGAATGCATAGGAGTGAGCAGCTACAAGACAAATAATAAATGTGTTGATGAAGTAGGAAAAAAAAGGATCATATATAGAATATATTTAAATATGTTACTGGATTTTAAAGAATACATTAATGTCATATCAATAAAATACCATTGTGTCAAGTCATTTTGTGTGAAACCCTACCTTCCCCTGAAGCGGCCCCTGGATGAGTTTAGGGTATTTCTGGGTTGAGCTGTTCCCGTGACCCAGTTTCCCATAATCACCGTCTCCCCAGCTGAACACCTCACCCTCCGTAGTGAAGGCAAGCGTGTGGCCGTCTGAACCCTTGGACGACGACACCTTCTTGATGGCACGGTGGGGCTCGAAGGTGAGCTTCTTGAGTGTCGATTGGTTGTTGGAGTCCCCGAGGCCCAGGCGGCCGTAGCTGCCCTTCCCACATGCCCGTACGGAGCCGTCGGACGAGATAACGAAAGTGCAGTACTGCCCCGCCTCAATCTGCAAAATACAAAGAAGATAAGTGTCTGTATGACTGCACATAGGCCTTGATCAGAGGAGCTTTAGCAACAGTCTGCTAACCTTTGCAGCGGAATCAGAATTGAGTATTCAACTTGCAATAAAGAACTGTTATCTTTGTTGTGCAAGTTGAATTTCCTTCCAAAAAAAGAAGAACACAGAGCACTGCTCATCCATCTTGCAGAGTAAAAGTCTACAGCTGTAGATGAAAGCAATGCGCTGCTGACAAACTAGAGATATTTGCATTATGTCATCATGTATATGCCAAGTCATTGTTTTAAGCTGATCAGTATAATGAATGCTTTGATTCACTTTCTTTAAAGTCAACAACACCTTTTCCCAAACTAAGCAAAATTCCTCTAGATGAATGGCGGTTTCTCTACTTTTTGATTATTAATGAATAGGAATATTACAGATATTTCCTCTCTTAACTGTGTCTGCATAGCGCCTTTTACTGATTGCCAGTGTCTTTGATCAATGTATTCTACTGAGGAGTGAGCGCAAGCCATGGCATGCAGCCGCCACGTGAAAAAGCACCTAGCGTCTTTTATCTGAGCCCCGACCTTTTTGTGTGCGAGCTCCAAGTGCTTAAAATGTAACATATTGTACGTTTTCAGAAGACCGCCACCAGTCACATCCCTGTAGAACTGGAGGAGAAGTTTGTTTTTGGCGGTGTCTAGCAGACAGAAACTATCATAAGAAAAACTAGAAAGCCCTTTTGTTGGAGCAGATATTGGATGTTGCTGCCTCTGAGTGAAATACTTGTATTGCCATATGCAGCACATTGCCTGCCAGCGCCTTTCTGCCAAAAAAAGGGGCTATGTGGATACAGGCCTGTATTCATCAAGCTCTACAGAAGACGCGTAAACTCTTTTCTCTTACTGTCTGTGCATCGGCGAAGCTGGCCGCCAACTTGGGCTGCAGGATCTTCTCCTGTGTGCCCTCCACTAGCTGGTGGCTGCTGTTGCTGCCCCACACGTACACCTCGCAGCTTTCAGACACCACGGGTGCTTCTCCGGTCTGCATGCTGTCTGGGCTGACACAGGTGCGAGAGTAGTCTGATGCCATTCGACATACCTGGAAGAAAAGAGTATTCTATGAAAGATTTGCTCCAGAGAGATTCTATTTGGGATCATCTTTGTGTTCTTCAAATCATATCTAGGTAAAGTATTAGAAAAGCCCAACATATTTTTACAATGGAACTTTCACAGGAGTAACTAGTATGGCTTTTTCGCACAAGGATTCATCCGCTCTAATAAATAAGCATGTTGAGGTGTTAGGTACAACTAGTCCTGAAAATAAAATACTGCTTAATATCTTACTTCTTCAAAAAGACAGAGTGCCGCCTCATACAATGAGCACAAGCCATCAGACGTCCGCGTTGGTTCTCTCCACTGGCTGCGATCTGATGAGGAGCCCTGAGATAAACAAAAACTCAAATCAATGAAATCAAATTTACTTTGTACTTATTAAATCTGGTAGGAATCCAAAACAACCCACATCATGTTATACAACACTATATAATTTTATATAATTGATGACATCATTTATTTCTAGTCTGTATTTGTTATTAATTTAAAGGATATCCCGTCTTTAATCAACAACTACAAGTAAATGCTTTCAGATATCCCACTGAACATACAGATATATAAATACATGTTTTAGTGATTGAATCCTTATCTTTTTTTGTTTTTAACTGTTCCAGAGCTTTCTATCGAGAGAAAAGAAGGCTGAATGAAAAATATATTGTAATAATAATACTCCATAGGAGTATTTCTGCATTTATTTTGGTAAGAATTCATTTAAATGACAATTCTGGCTTCTCTGATCAACTTCAAATAAATATGTTCATGCATCACTCCTAACCACATAATACGTGCACAATAAAGAATACAGATTCACTTCATGTTTGCAGAATCAAGAGCTATTAATAGGGACAAGGATAATTAGGTTGAACAGACAATGGCATGGCATTTTTAAGCAATTTGACAGCTCTGATCAATAAAAAGCATATTCAAATAAACATCCAATCCGACAGTTTTGTCAATGTTTACTTACCAAAGAGCGTCTCATCTGCATGAGGATGTTCATGAAACAATCGTAGCCAATAAGCCCTTCTTGGTTCTGCAGCCCCTTACTCTCCTCCATAGCGCTGACCACGGCTGATGCAGCCAGGGCCATCTCGATCCACTCCAGCAGGTAGCGCAGGGAGCCCCTCTGGGAGGCCAGCCCTAGCAGCAGCTCTGAGGCCAGCCGCCGCCCTAGAATATCCGCCCCAGAGTTTTGCATGGTCACCCCCTTCAGAAATGTGGTGACCTGGGCCAGGCAGTCCAGCCCCATTGGTGGGATCTTGCTCTCGTTGGCCAGAGAGAGGGGTGGCAGGGAGCTGACCACATCAATGGCTGTGTGAATGACATCATTACACAAGTTTATGTTGCCCCCGGGACCTCCACCAGGGCTGAGTGGAGGAGGCATCATCCAGCTCTGGCGCAGAAGAGCGAAAAGAAGGCTGAGGCCGGTACGAACGCCCATCTCGATGAGGGCGTCGGTGCTGGAACGCGGCCTCTCGCTGACCGAGTGCAGATCAGCTGAGCCCGAGTTGTTTTCTGGAGAGTGCTGCTGCTGCTTGACTTTTCCCTTGTCGTGGTACTTGTTGGAAAGTGCATAGAAGATGCGCTGCAGCACCAGCACACGTTTGCGCAGGGCCGCGGCAAAGGGAGAGTCAGAGCAGACCATCTTGGCCAAAGCCAGCTGGCTGCTGAGGAGAGCATCAAGGTAGTGTTCCTGCTCATCGCTGGAGAGGGACTCACGCTCAAAGTCTGGAAGCTGGGGTCCTTTCAGACACAGCACCTGCTGGGGCAGCAGCACAGCCTCTTTGTTAGCTAGCAGCTTTGAGTAGAGCACCGAGACTCCCTCCCGTGTCGCGATGGACTCGCTGTCCTCCGTGATCCATGAGCTGTTTAGGTGCTCCAGCCATTTGAGCTTCACCGGGGGGATCATTAAAGCCATGGCATGTCACTCTGGAGCCATCAGTCCTGAAAACATCATACAACATGTAAATATCACATTTTCTAAGGGCCAAATACTCCCCACTATGTAACACTCACACTACTATAGGCTAGCGCTCACACATTGTATGTGACAGGCTAAGGGGCGGGACATTGCTAAGCTGTTGACCAATTACAGAAGAGCCGGCCAGCTAACCAATCAGAGCAGACTGGGCTCTGGTTTCAGACAGAGGGTGAAAAGAGGTAGTATGAGACAAACAAAGAGCTTTTTGAACATTAAAGCATGGAGACACGTCACAGTAGAAGCACTAAATAGAAATATGAACCTGAAAATTAGCACAATGTCCTCTTTAAGACTGCTACTTAATTGCATAATCATAAGAAACTAGATTATGAAACAAAGTCATTTTTAAAATGGACCCATTAAAGCATATGAGGCAAATGAGACCCATTATATATCAAATAGGAAATGTAGATTATAAATATCTGCCCGATAGAATAGAATTGTCTGTTGACTGAAAAACTTAGATTGTACACCTTATACTGCAGTAAATGAGTGTGTTTTGAAAAAAGAGCCCTGCTCTCAGTGAAACTACCCTGGTAAATTAAGGTTTTAAATACTTTATCATGCTAATTCAAAGTATTTAATCATTGTATCATAAATGTTGCGAAATGTTTAGCAATACTTTTGAGGACTTACTCTAGTCGGCCATATTGTAAGCACTACACACATGTTGAACTGTGTATAACAGGTCAGAGAGTTTCCAAACTTTGCTTTAAATAATCAATAATTGGCAAGAAACGACACTAGTTGCAACCAAGAACTGGTTTTCTGTAGCCAACCGTACTGTTTTTGATTTAATCTTGATATGAAATGTGCTGTGTGGGTCATATGAAGGCCAATATCATATCCAAATGCATTTATATTAGAACTTCGACTCTCTTGTGAAGAAATATGATCAATACCCTTTGAGTAAAAGGGTGATAAGTAATCAGTAAACTCAACTGAACAAGGTTCAGATCCAGCCTGTGTGTATGGGAGGGATTGAGGTGTTACCAATAATCCCAGCAACCAAGCATTTCATGCATGAGGATTCAGCAGCAATAAGCATTTACCGGGAATGTTTTTATCCAGGATTGCAGCCAAAATCTATGATCTATAAATCTATAGAACGTTTTAGAGCCAGAGGACAATAAGAGTGATGAGCAAGGTTGGGAAGTGCACTGTAGTGTAGAGCTGTAACAATAGGTCAACTAATCCATTAGTGGTTCGATAGAAAAATAATTGTTAACTGTTTTAGATAATCGATGAATAGTTAGTTGTTCGTGCAAACATGCTGTTATGCCGCCTCTCAAGTATAAGGATGTCCTGCTATTCTCTGTTTTATATCATACATCAGTTTTCATTCACCGAACTGAATATTAAATCAAATGCACTTCCACTTAAACCAATCAGAGACAATCGCTCATAAACCCATTCAATATAAACCAAAATATATATTGTCTTACGGCCTTACATTAAATCCCATTCAAAACACAGCATCTGCATTGATTTAGTATGACTTGTGAATATTAAATTAATTACTGTGGAAGCAACTGCATAAGCGTATGGACAAGAGAAGGATTCTGCCATAACAAACAACTGCCGCGTGCCGACTATCAGTCTGGCCATATCCTGTAAGGTGAAATACAAAATTGAATTCCAGACTCAAAGACGTTTGATGATTCTTATTTGACATACCAGGTGAGAGCACACAAAACCCTACAACATTGTTATGACCAAGTGGGCCATTAACAAAAGACTCAGAAAGTGACCTGATCACAGCATTCATTCCAGAAGGTTAGGCCCATAGGACAGGCCAGGGGAGCATTTATTTCCATATCCAAAGTCAGTATGTAACCTATAGAACCACATAATGAAGTGGATACAAATGCAGCTATTTTTTTCTTTAAAGTCATATTTACTAATCCATAATAGCTTAAATTCAAGAGATGAACTGCTTTTAAATGTTCACTACAACCAGTGATGGGAGGTAACTGAGAGTCATGTACTGCACTTAAGTATAATTTCTCTCTTTATGATTATTTTAACTGCAGCTATTATTTTGCTGCTTATTCTTGTGTACTTTTATTTAAAGAAAAACGTTTGACCACAGAGTATTGCTACAATGCCCATAGTTCTGGATCTAAAAGATTCATCCAGTTCTGACTACAGCCTGGGCTGCTGTTAATCCACCCTCCTGTTGTATAAACAAATGTGTTTATCATTGACATTTTTCTGCTTGCTACCTTTCTTGGTGTCTGTTTTTGCTTAAGCTTATTGAATGAGTGCTTTTCTTCACACACCCCTTCACCATGTTGACAGACCCACTGAGGTTACAGTCAACACTGCAGTTGTTTAGGTCGCTACAGTGTTATTAAAGGCGGTTAGCATCGAGCTAGCTAACTGAACAGGACAAGTCATCTGCAGAAACGGCCCATGCTAACAATAATGTATTTATAGTTTAAGCAGAGGTTGTTAGCACGTTACTAGCTTATCACCTGAAGACAACATTAGACACCTAAGTAACCATGACACAGCAGCAGGCTTCTAAGTAGTAGAGGATTGCTAGCCTGCTTGTTGTGTCAGATTAGAAACCCAGTTTTCCTGTTGTGGTAATCACCTACGGCTAACTGTTTAACAAATCGCTGACAATACTGGGCACTGGCTAACATTTCAGACATGGCATCAAACCAGTAACGTTTGCATTAGACTTACAAGCTCTTGGGACAAACCTTTGATGCAATATTGTTGGCAGTTGTTTGTGCACCGACTGTCAACTTGCGCTACTGTTTATGTTAGCTAACGTTAGCTAACTTTCCTCACGTCACTCAGCTAGCAAAGCATAAAACACCAAAGCATACACGTAACACCCTTATATAAAAGGTATGACAGGTGGCTTATTATAAAGTCATAGAGCTGTGCATACCTGTCTAAAAGCCCAGCATTTGTGGAAGCTATTTTGGCCAGTATTAGGTTGGCTTATCTGCTGTATCATAGCGTCAAGCAGGTTAGCTCGCTAGCTAACGTTGCACTTTCTAATGCTGGCTGGAATATAAAGCTCGCTTACCAGTAAACGTCAAATGCCTCCTCTTCTGTGCGTTGTGCTTACACAATGTGTTTCATTGCAAGCGAACAGTTCAATCGATATCCTTACGCTTTTCGATATGGTTACTGTGAAAGGAGACAGAGCCATGCATGGATTCCATGCCTCAGCCCGCCTCTCCCGTAGCTTCCACTGCAACTCTGGGGAGCGGTCTGCTCAGTCCCAACCCCTGAACGAGCCCCAGCCCAGCCCCGACTGTGACGTTAGGACCTGCCTGTCTGTCTGTCTGTCTGCCTGTCTGCCTGTCTGCCTGTCTGTCTGTCTGCCTGCCTGCCTGTCTGTCTGTCTGCCTGCCTGCTATGTTTGTCTGTCTGCCTGCATTAACTCTCTCTCATACCATACCGTCAACACTCAACAGTGGTTCACGCCCAGACATTCACGCCCACTAAGACAAAGAGGTCCAAAACACACAGCGGTTTAACATGAGAACATTTGGTAAGCATTACATGGCATTTATAATATAAAATAGCCTCTGATATTGCATGCATTTACCTTCATACAGTCTATTGTTTTTACATACACTGATACACTTACCCCGATCCTACTTTACCAACATACACACACAGCAGTTTACAGTAGCCTATACTATAATTATGTTATAATGTCAGTTTACTCATTTGATCCTTATTGAACAGAGACGGAATTAGTACTATTATATTTTTACTTAGGTAAATCAGTCAGTAGTAATATCACAATATAGAAATACCCTGTACAAGCAAAAGTCTATCATTCAAAATGAATGCCAAGTTGTGGCTAGAGTGTTTTGTGGTTATCTTACCGGTGCAGACACAGAGAACCCCCGCCTAAGTTGCAGCTCAAATCTTATTTTAGAAGCTGATCCTATCAATTGGTTTGTGGGCTTTATTTTTTTAGCATTTTTGTGGGTTTTTAGCAAGCTGACATTGGAGAGCTAATATGGAATGAGAGGACAGGGCGATGTGGATGGGAATGAGAGATGGGACATATTTGTATGTACTACTTAGATATGCATTTAAGTTTTGTAGCTACTTAATTGATTATTTCAATGTTCTTATACTTAATACTCCACATAAAATCAGAGGCACATTTTCACTGCACTCGTTTAACTTTAGTTACTAAACTGCAGATTCAGATTACCATTACAAAATATTATCACAAATACATTTAGTATAATATCTAAATATAATACTTTATTGCTCCTTACTTTGGTACAGAGTAGACACTAGCTTCCCCCACAGTATATATACAGTTATTAAAATGATCCACCTAGCAGCTACATAAAACAATATGAACACATTAATGCACTAGATACTTTAAATATACACGTTTTGAATGCAGGACTATATACTGTGGTATTTCTACTTTTACTCAAGAAACATTTCATATAACTTTTTGGGATAAAGTGCATCAAATGTCCGCAGGATGCCCTTTATTACCTGCTAATGTAAAACCTGAGTCAATCTACTTATAACAGGATGTCACTTTGAAGATGTAAACATTTAATGAAATGCAAATTAATGTTTGGATGAATTTGTTAGCACAGAAGGAGATTTTAATGGATCAACATATTCAATCGTGTACAATGTGTTGGAGTGCTAGTCAAAAGAAGCACAGGTGTTACATAGTCATGTCACTTTGTTTTTGAAGTAAACAAAAGTGTCCCATTGAAACGTTTCAGGAAGTGGGGGGGGGCTGTGTCTGGGGGGCGGTGTCTGGGACTGTCTGGCCATTTGCAGACCATTTACATGCACAAAAACCTATATAACACACTCCAGGAAAGGGAAAGCCCAAAAGGTATAACAGGGAACAGGGCCCCTTTAACAAGAGTCATAATATATATTTCTTCCATTCTTTCTTCTTGTTGTTCTTAACGTTGCAACTTTTTCCTGGTCACAACACAGATTCACATCCAGAGACACAAGACACAAGGTTAAGGTTTAAAGGTATTTGCTGAAGAAACAGGCAGTCATTCAGAGATAGTCTGTCCAAAAGGAGTAAACTCCTTCAGACAGGGCGTGGGCAAACGTCCAATAACCAAGGTAAAGTCAAGAATGATAGAAATCAAATACTAGGAAATGTTGGAAAGCTATTAAATCACAACGATAAACAAAGACAATCTGCCAGGGTAACAAGAAAGCAAGGCAGTATTATGTATAAACAGGGAAATTTATTTTGAATTGAGGGGCATGTGAGTAATTAAGGGCAGGGGTGGATATTCAAGTAGGCCAGGAACTCTTTTGGCCAGGAACTGATACAACATAATATGCTAGCATTTCAACAACAACAAAAAAGGTTCACACAAATCAGGATGTTACAAATAGCTAGGTATGGGCTGTTTTAAGGTCTTAGAAGTGCAGTGTGAATCATTTAGCTTTGGGCTTCGGTCAACCCCGGGTCAATAATGTGTGTAAAGCCCTTGAATTAACCTAGCACAAGCACTGATGAAAAAAATGTCATTTCATGAAATGAAAATAGATTAGATCATGATGCTTTTGCCTGATATGTATGAGGTTGGTTGTCTTACTGTCCGCCATAACAATATCATCATTCCTGAGTCTCATGGCCAGGCATGTGAAGATGTTTTTTCCCCACACTACTTCTAGACACAACTTCTATACTCGACATACAATTGTGTACCAATCCACAATAAATGTTTACTCCTGAAACAATAGTGTTTAATTAATCCTCTTCTGGTTTGGCTTTCTGCTCAAACATCATTTAAAAATAATGTTTGCTGGCATGGGAGCCTATCAAAAGTGCCATGTTATTCTCAAAGAGCACATTTTTCTAAGAGTGATGTGTAAAGGTTAACAGCCAGTACATGTTCAGCTCAGTGAAATGCTTTTAAATAGCCACTTTAAAGCATTTCCGAGAGGTAAACTGGCTTAACGTGTTATCTCTTGTGCGTTAATGTGTTGCATTCTCTCAGTCATGCTGCCTTTATAACGTTTACTGAATCTCATCCATTTTTTATAGTCATTTAATCTTCAATTGGTGGTTAAATATTGTAAGAAAAAAAGAGTATGTTGAAATTCCTCAAAAGTGGACCCATTCACAAAAAAGGGGTAAAAATGACCCTCCAGTTGTCCATGTTGTCTCTGATCTGTTCCAGCTTATCCCGGCAGACAGCACCTCTCACTGCCGCCATGACTAATGCTCCATAACTAACCAAGATTCACAAGCGGACCAAGTGTGTCTTCAAGTTTGAAATTAAATGGCATTTCAGATAAATCATGAGACATTTTTACCACCGAAAAAAACTGAGAAAAACAAAAACAACTTGTAACTTATGCTGCATGACAGGATTAATCATCAGAACTTCTGCATCAACCAAAACAGTGTTTTGTAATCCAAACTGAAGCAATTTAAGAATTCAGTTTGGATATTTAAGTATAAATTACATTACATTACATTACATTGCATTGCATTTAGCTGAAAGAAAGATATCTTTCCATAACCTTCAAACCCTGACATTCTAAAATGCTACCAGCTCTGATTCGATCCGGTTGAATGTGGAACACTATGACAAAGAGTCACTGGGCTCAAATGTGCTCTCTATTTGGCAAGCAACCGGTCACAGTTGCCCTGTTTATCTCATGTCTTATAAAAGCTTATTAATGATTTATAAAGTGTTCACAACCTAATTAATACATAAATTACAAACTATAGGTAAACCGTTTATAAGGGTAGTCTTATTGTAAAGTGGTACCAAGTTAACACTATTGTGTAAGCATGCTTGTGTAAATATCAGCTGGCTGTCATAGTATTCATTGATCTGAAGTAACCTGCTTTTTAGTGTGTACAGGATTCTATTTTTTTTCTCTTAAATATTTGATTGGACATTGAAAGATACAGTTAAGCATTTAAGAATACAAACATCCATAGTACCTTTATCTCCAGGATAACGGTTGACATTAATGACTAAAACTTATATATAACTTATATTGCATTGTATGCACTGTATGTGAGAACATACCTTGTTGTTCAAATAATAATACAAATGTGAAGATTGGGTAATACTTTTCTGACTTGACTGAAATATTTGTATTGCAACAGAATTAATCTGTTATGGCCTGACACAGACCTCCCTGACATTGGGTATGTAAACTCTTAGAAATAAAGGTCTTACATGAACAATATAGCATTCTTCAGCTTGTCCCCATTACATGTATATAGGAGAACCCTTTTTATGTTCAAGGTTCCACCTTCCAACATATCAGAGCATAAAAGGGGATATATCTAGAACCATCCGTGAATGTTTTTTTACCCAAAACCCCTCTCTTGGGGTTCTATCCAGAACCTTTACACTGTATACAGGTGCTGCCAAAAACCCATGGTGTTTTACTGGGAATCCTTTTATATTATAAGGATTTTATCTAGAACATTCACAGGGGACCTAAACATAACCTTTTTAAAAGGGTTTCACCCATTATCATCCTGTCTTCTGAGAATTCTCGAAGAACCACATTGTAGTGTACTTTAGAGCCCAACATGATTGAATCCCATAAATTACATATTGTGGTTAGGGTAGTCCGAGCAACCTAAAATTGGTTCTACTTTAACATATCAGCTATTTTCTATGGAAACCATATCCAGTGGCTTTAGTCTTTGATAGGCTACTTTAAGGGCCAGGTTGATGAGGCTACCCAGAACATTCATGGATCACAGTCATTATGGGGGTGTGGCCAGGAAGGTTATTGTAACACCCATGCTGTCATCAATCATTCAAGAACTCTTTCTACCAAAAATGGTTACTTGGAAGAAAAAGGTTCTTAATTGAACCCTTATTCCTACAAGGGAACCCTTTCTTGATGTTCTCATCAGAAGCAAATGGTTGTAGGTAGAACTTAAACCCTTTTGAAAGTCTTATTTCTTAGATTTGACTAGTCACCATGATTTAAAAATGGTTATTGAATAAGTGAAGCATTTATCTTTGCTGTCCGGTTTCAAAGTCCAGGTTGATCCCGGACAGCAGCTCTCCTCCACAGGAGCGGTTCAGCAGCTCCTTCAGGGCTTCATTTACGTCGTTGTTGAAGACGGTGGAGAAGCTGCAGTTGGGGTATCCTCCACCACCTCCATCCATGGGAAATGAACCCATCACCTCCTGCACCCACTTCAGTTCATTGCTGAGCTCTTGACGCAGCGAATCGAAGTGGTTCTGTCTCTCCTGGTAGCGGTTGCTGATTCCGTCGAGGCTGGAGCTGAAGGCCTGCATGTCGTCCTGCAGGCTCCTCTTAAAGGCCTCCACTTTACGGAACTCGTAGCGGATTTGCGAGAGCTCATGGCGCACATCTTCACTCTCCTCCTTATACCAGGCCTCCTTCTCATTGTATATGGAGACCATGGCATCGATGTCTTCCTGCAGGGAGTCATGGGCTGCTGCCAGGCTGACAAATGAGCTCTCCATCTGGTCAATGTCCTCCACCACCTGGGCAAAGCGCTCAAAGTTTACATAGGTGTTGTTGGGTGGCATGCTGGAGTGGGACTTGATAGTGTACTCCCGCAGTCGCTTTGTCTTCAGCTGGCGCCGCTCCCGTTTCTTTGGCTCCTTGGCTTTATTCTCCTCCTTGTGCTCATTGGACTTTAGGGATAAAGAAGGGAGAGTTAGGAACTGTGTCCAAAAGAGGGATGACCTCTATACATTGCAAATACATGCATGCAGAGTCAGAAATGTGAATATTCTACACATATTCTACGATTGATGAAAATACAATGGAAAATAAGCTGGACATACTATGGGCTGACAAATCAATGATTTAACCTCCTAACCCTAACCAATGTGTAGACTGCAGAGGGCCAAAAGAAAAACGGAAAAATGCAATATTTAGAGCCAAATTGCACAATTTGTGGTCAAATAATGATCGAGGGACAGATTCAAAAACTTTGAATTAATCTGTTTTTAAAATATCCCTTTTTGAAGCAAAGAAGGAAAACATATAGCAGCTGATTCTAAACCTTCTACAGGCAGTTTAGATCTAGAAATAAATGTTAAATAAAATGTTGATTTAATCTCAAATTCAGGCTCCAATACCTGTAATATAAATTGCAGACCAAAATAAAATATAAAAAGTTTGTTTTCTTTACCTTGATCCATGGGTGATTAAGAGCTTCTTGAATTGTTAATCTTTTCCTGTAAGAGAACATTTGAGTGAAAGTCCAAAAAATGATGATCGTACATATCACTGAGTGGCTATTCAATTCAATTGTAATGTAATAATGTAATGTAATTCAATCCAATAAACTCATTCATATTATATTTTCTTAATTCAGGGCGATTTGATATTTACACTGATCCCCAACATCCACCTCCTCAACATGTAGCACTTCATCTGACCTAAGAGTTTTCCTTCTGAATTAATTATAAAGCCAAGACAGAGACTGACTTTCTTGTTGACGCACAACCTTGTCATAAGGACAATGTCATTTTATTTGTACCTCTTATCCTTCTCCAACAACTGGCTGATGAATTTCTTGGCCGGCTCACTGGTGTGACAGAAGAACTCCTCATCAAACTCATAATTGACGGCTGAAATGTTCCTCAAAGTGTCCTGTTTGGTCTCTCCCAGGAAAGGTGAAGCACCACTCAGCCTGGAGCAAAACAAAAGAGCAGAGAGAGAAGTTCATCACCCAGCTAAACGGTAGCTGCAGTAGAAGTGACAATATGGTGCTTGTGGTTCACTTGCAGGATATAGGTGATGACCCCAATGCTCCACATGTCGGCTTCTAATCCCAGTGGCTCATAGTTGACAATCTCCGGTGCTTGAAAGGCAAATAGATGAGAGGAAGAATACAGTTTTATGTCATGTTTTGACTGTCAGGTGTCCGGTGAGTGATGCTTGATGGCATTTCTGTTGTTTCTTGGTTGAGTTTGTTTAAAAACATTGTCTTACCTACAAACTCAGGTGTTCCAAATATGTTTTTGAACTCAACCCCGGCTTCAATCTTGTGGGCGAGACCAAAATCTATGAGTTTTATTCTTGGTAACGGCACATTCTTGTCCAGCAGCATAATGTTTTCTGGCTGCAGGTATGAGAGAGAAAGGCATTTATTTGACATAATACACATTTTTTATCCTCATAAAAAATCTGGAAAAAATAGACACGCAGGAAATAGTTAGTAATGCAAATGTTGCAATTTATACTTTCTACATTAAACAGACCTTATTGCTCCACCTAGTGGAACAAATGTGTCCTGTAATTTACTAAAGTGACAAGGTCATCCTCCTTGTTAGACATCCAGTTGGACAGCAGCAGTTTAGCTCCTCTTTACAGAAAAAGAAACCAAGATGAACCCAAAAAAACATTCGCTGGAGTTTAAAGTTAGAAACAGGAGATAATAATCTTACAAAGGTCGATTTAGTATCTGTTCTGGAGCTTTTGATCAGATCTCATTTTAGTCTTCGTCAAGTCAAGTTTAGATTCATCTATCTTAATTCTGAAACAAAATGTGAAGGAAAAGGAGCCCAAAACCATTGAATGAAACATTGTATTGATTTAATGTTAAATAGTATGTAAAAATCCTATTACTAATAATATTTAAAATACTCTTTTTGTTTTTGAATAATAAATATATTTGAATACTGGGTTTCTTTTGCCCTATATTTGTAATGCTTTGAATTTTTGTTGTCAAGCACTTTAAGTTGTCTTGCACATTGTGGCATTTGCTGTAAAAATGAACCTTCCTTGTTTTGCCGAACAAAATATGCTGAATCATTATGAGCAGTATCCTTTAGTTAGAAAACAAACTTTTGCCGCTTTGATGAAATGTCACAGCTAAGCTGAATGAGGTCGATTGAGAGTGAATCTGAAACTTGAAAATGTGACCTCTTTTGTGGTATTAAAGCAATGTTAAAGTATATTATATTAAAGTGGAATAGTGCAATACGAGTCTATATACAAGTTAATATATCATTCCAATAACTTGTATATAGACTCGTATTGCACTATTCCACTTTCTCACTTTTTTTAGAACTATTATATATAATATACTTTAATATTGCTTTAATATTGTCTGCTTATCTGTATTATTGTGTTGCATTGTTGGAGAAGCCTGTGACCTAAGATTTTCAACGACATAATTACTCTGTAGCTATGTTAGTTTGACAATAAAGAACCTTGAACCTTGAACCTTGAACCTTGAACCTCTTCTAGGGTTGGGGTTAACGTGTAAGGTGTCTTGTCTGGACAAACCTTAAGATCAAAGTGAGCGATTTCCCTTGCATGGAGGTAGTTCACCCCCTCCAGGATCTGCTTGATGAACTGAGTGGCTTCTTCCTCGCTCAAAGACTCCTTCTGTGCCAGGAAGTCAAAGAGCTCTCCTCCAGAGACCCTGCCACACACACACACACACACACACACACACACACACACACACACACAC
>CALSBZ010000600.1:413449-426289 GCA_943591055.1 Gobionotothen gibberifrons
TTTGCAGCTGGGATAGAATGTGAAAAATATAAAGATTGGTTCCCGCAAGACATAATGCGGGAATGTGAGAGCAGACAGGTGTCGGTGCTTGAATTTATCAACAAGGTTGCAACCTTGTGCGGGAATGGCAGGGGCAGAAACACAAAAGTCTCACACACACACACACACACACACACACACACACACACACACACACACACACACACACACACACACACACACACACACAGTGGGTGGTCATTGAAAATGTGTTCTGAGTTCTTCACAGAAAATGAGCCAAGGCCATTGAGTAGTTTGAACAAATCATTTATCATATCATTTTTCTATAGATAAATAATGAAAACGGGTCCCACAGACCCGAACACCATAGCCTACAAGGGTTAAACCTAACCCATAGCCAAATGTAAATGCATGGTAACTGTGACCCGAGCAAATCAGTAAGTTTGAACTTAATGTTAAAATTCATGTTTTTGTGTTTACACTGCTGCTTAAATGTTACAAATATTGTGTGTATTTTGTTCATGCCGAATGAAAAACTAAGACGAGGCAACTCAGAATGCAAATTCGAATGTGTGAAATCAGGTAGGCCTATGTAGTTTTGTAGAAATTAAAGTAAATGTTTACTTGGCAATAATATAAATAAGGTTTGGCGTCAACGTGTCTGTGTGTGCGCTGTGCCGCTTGGTCCGGCCATCTGTTCTGCTCACACGTGAAACTATAGACACCTGTTGTTTTGCACGTTCTAGTGCACTATCTGTCGTGTCAGTACTGAAACCTTTTCTTATTCGGCCTCATTAATTAAAAAACATTATTGATTTTTGTACCAGTAAATGTAAATTATTTAAAGCATTTCAAAAATACACTTGCATTGGCACTTCTCCCTTTTAATAACAGCTGGCTGTCCTTCTCTTTGACATTTTCTAATCTAGCCTACTGGTTACATGTCTTGACCCAGAACATATACATTTTTTTATTATCATTTCGATTTATAATACATTCATTAGAATAATACACTGTGGCCCACCTGATCTTTTCTCCATAACACTTCCATCTATCAAAACGTTTAACACACAACACATTAGAAAAATGTAATGTGCAAATTCTGATCACATTTTTGAACACATCTAGTATGTTTGTTCACATTCATGTTCCCCAGAAGATGAATCCTAATGAGTAATGACCAAATGACCCCCTGACTTTTCAACTTGCCCTTTTGTGAGGTTGACATGTGAAAAATATGGGCAATTTATAGATGGATTTTCATGAAATCCGTTGTGATATCTGATATTCATATTCCCCAGAAGATGAATCCATATTGATTAAAATGTATTTATAAATATATTGAACTGAAACATTTATGTTTCCTGGCCTTCAGGATGAATTGTAATAACTTCGGTGCACATTCAGCGCTCAGTTCAACATTTTACCAATTCTCTGGTTGATGGACACATCACCTGAATAATGAATGTGGTTCCAGCTTTTTGGAATGGTTGCTCACATCTTAACCTACATTTGAATAGTTTATCTTGTAAAAATGTTGTGGGAGAGATAAAACTGTGCAATCAGATTTTTTCAACTCAGATCAATACAAGTACGCACACAGAGATATTTATTTTTGAAGCTCTATCATTTGCTCGAATACATTTTCTAAAGTCTCCTAGAGAAACTTCTTTTTTAAATTAAAATTAATGAACAAACAACATGAAATATGTACTGCGTGATCAACCTTTAAAGTTCAATCTTGGACAGGGAACACAGATAGTAAAATGAAACTGCAGCCCAATGAGCAATAGGCTAGAGTCATTTGTAGATAAACTAAAAACAATGCCACTATTCAGATGGAAAGTGATGCTATCAGAAATAGTCAAATGAGATACATCCTATCCTCTTCCTTTAGAGGGTTAAACGTCACCTGAGCAAAGAGCATGCATGGTTTTCCACCACTGCTCCGTCAGCTCCTGGCAAACCTGTGAGGACGGAGAAGATGTCGGGTGTTGACCTGAACTCTGAGACATCCGAGGGAGGCCTGAAGGAGTTGGTGCTGAGGTGGTTCACTGAGACTCAGGCGCCGCTCATCCTCAACAACGGAAACTTCCCTGACTGGTTTCAAGGCTTCGTTGCACGAAAGTAAGAAAATAATCCTAACGGACGGAGTGAAAAGAAGTTTGAGTATTTTATTTTTGAAGTATTTGACAAATAAGAAGCTACACTTGTTTTGGCTCTGTAGGTTCTACTTTGACTTTATTTGAATAGATTGAAGCAGGCAAATGTTGTTCATCCATGTTTTTTTATCTTTACATTGCAGTAGTGTAGTATGAAGTCTTGCGGTGGTGGAATGTAACTTCCTTTTTTTGCTATTTGGCTATTACTCAAGCCAAATAGCAAATACAAGTCAAAATTAGCTCCAGCTCAAGATGCAACAGTAAAGTGCTATTTACACATAATTAATTCCATTTTGTGTATAAAGTTAGATTCTCAAATATAAAATGCAATATACAGGCATATCTAAACAGTATTTTAATATTTGAACTGAACAAAACAGATCAAATCTAAATTATTTCAATAATCTATAACCTTTGATCTTTCGTAGGCAGTTTCAAAGCAGGATTAACCTAATTTGCTAACATTAGCCAAAAGCTACCAGTCTGTAGCTTTCACACCAGGGCGTTTGATTCATTAGTTATAAAAGTAGTTACAGTACAATACATTGATTCCAGATATTAAGGCTATGTGCAGGGGGGAAATCAATGTTTTTGACAGTACCAATAACTCTAGAAGTAACAGGAATGTATCATATTAGTCCAGCCTGTATCTATCTTTATTCACTTTCACTCACCTCACTCAGAGAAAACAGATGTTTCATCACACGGCATGGATATTCAAATCTAATGGCCTACAAGCCTGTTTAATTTGTCCTGCTTTGCCGTCTGCCTCAGGGACACAGAAGATCTGCTGAGAGATAAGGCTCAGGGCTGTTTTCTCATTCGCCTCAGTGATAAAGCCATCGGCTACATCCTGTCCTACAAGTGAGGCCAATCAAGTCTGTTCAACATTGTTCCTTTGCTTCTTAACCGCCTTTCTGTTTCATCTCACCAGTTGTGCTTTTTCTTCCAAAGGGGACAGGACAGGTGCCGCCATTTTGTCATCACCCAGAATCAAGACGGACAATTTGTCATAGCAGGAGACTGTCAGACATACAAAAGTCTCACAGAGCTCATGGAACATTTCAAAGTCAGCCCCATCCAGCCTTTTGGAGAATATCTGACCACCAACTTTTATGAGGTGAAGAATGAAGAATTTGATGTAAGTGTTTATTAGTTCCTTTCTTCCTCTTTCTATTAAGAATTTAGTCAAACGTTTCCAAGATATTACAAGGATTGGCAGCAAACGTTCATGGTTCCCAGAAGACCTAATAATCTTCTGACTTTTCCTCTAGTCTACATCTTAGGTTTCACTAAATATTTCAACAACTATTGGATGGATTGAAACAAAATGATGATTTTGTGATGCCCACAGGACAAAATTCAATCAATAACTTAGGTGACTTTACATTTTGGACTACGCTGTACTGGTGTTTAGTGCTAATAAGGAGACGTTAGCATAATAGCACGCTAAAAAGGGCGAACACAGCAAACACTATGGGCTATGATATGAAATAATTGAAACAGCATCCATTTTTTGTAAACCAGATGATTTATTGTTGTACTACTTTCTTTTGCTGACACACCTCCCATCCTTCAGCCAGACATTATAATGCGCTGCACTTCAACTCTAACTTTGACATCTGAAAGGCCATAGTTATACACCACTGGTTTAATTTGACTGGTAGTACCAGCATCATGTTTATGTCTCAAATAATTGATAACATGGTTGTTATTTTCAGGTAGACTCAGTTGAGCTGTATGATGTGGTAAATTACACCAAAGGGAAGCCTGGGGTGAGTGTCCAAGCCCTGAGGACTCATTGGGACCAGAAACAAGATGATCACAGTGGCCCTGGCAAAAATCAAAGGACCCAGCAGCAAAATGACCCTCCTACACCTGCACTGCCGCTGAAACCCAAAAACAGAAAACTGACAGGAGTGGTTTCTGTAGACACAGTGTCCCTCTCACAGGTATGATGAACATTTGAACTTCATTAAAAGGTTTCATTAGTAAGTATCTTTGGCACCCAATTGGTTCTCTTGCATACCATAATCACAATGTCCAAGGTTAGGTTCTGGCCACCGGACGTTTGTCGCATGTCGTATACCTTCCTCTCCCCCTTTTTTACATAGCCCTCTCCTCTGTTAAATTAAGGCCAATGTGCTAAAAAAAGAAAGGTTTTATTAAGACAAAAAGTGTATGTTTGATTCAGATATTTTAAAGACCCAAAACAATAGGCACTTTCACACCGGAGTACTTTTACCCGTACTTTTCCCGTTTAGTTCCGCCTGGAATTTTGCGTTCACACCAAAAAGAGAACTTATGGCGCATTTCCACTACAGTGCGGAGCGCGGTTTAAGCGTGCCGTGCCGTGCCGTGCCTGGCCCGTTTTTGGTTGCGTTTCCACTAGACGTAGTTCCGGCTAGCGGGTACTATTTCACAGTTTTCTGGCTCTCCAAAATCGAGGTTCTTTCCGGGCCAACAACCGGGCTGAGTATGCTAAACTAGTGAGAGAATCGCTGGAAACTACAACAAAATGAACATATTTTACCGTGAGTAAAGATTGTAGTCTTCGGTGGTATCCAATTGGCAAAAAAAAAAGCAACGCTAGATTAGTGTAAGCTATGGTAGGGAAGTAAGAAAGTATTGTTAGTTCTGATGTTTACACTCATTTCCCTGCTGAGGAAGATCATGTAAGATTGCAACTAAGCGACCATGAGGACAGATTGTTTTGTCAACTATATTGTCATTGTAGTTCCATTATGTCATTCAGGATGTTCCTCCAGTACCAAAGAGAGGAATTCCTTTGGGCTTCTCCCTGAGAGGATCTTTCCCCGAAACAACATCACATCCAAGTGAAACCTACACCGAACCAAACAGATCAGAGAGACTCAGAGGAAACACAAACCAAGTCTCTGACAGAGACTCATTCAACACCTCCAACATGAGTTATCCAGGTGATCTAAGTCCTCCAGGGATCACATACTCTGAGTTGACACATGTGGGGAGCAGGAGCACATCTCTACCAAGACTAAACAGCAGCAACTTGGAGGAAGAGGAAGAAAAAAGGAAAGAGGAGGTGGAGGAGTACTCCAATCGGCTCAGCACGCTTTCCTTAGCAACATCAGCATCTTACTCACCCACTCCTCTGAAGAAGGTCACCTGTCACACCTACTCCCTCCACAGCCCCAGAGACAGTCCGAGGGCAAGCAGCTCCATGTCAGAGCAGCAGGGTGGTGGTCTGGAGATGTTGAAGTCCAACCCGCTGTACCAGACCTCGGGGGGGCCTGGGGGGGATTCAGCTCCTCAGGGAGACCCCATGTATGCCGAGGTTCCCCAGAAGCTGCCTGATGACACATATGAACAGATCCCAGGGGAGGCGGCGATCGCCCAGGGCAACATGTACGAGTCTCTGGAAGAGCTGAAGACCAAGAAGTCCAAATCCACCTGGGGGAAAAATGTAAGTCTGAAAGAATAATGAGTGGTGAGGATGTTATTGAGAGCAGAAATATCAAATTTGATGTCTTTTTTCTTTTGTTTGCAGAATATTGTTTGGAAGACATTTTTTCCTGAGAACAAGAAATAAAAAGGACTCAGCGTGTGGAATTGACTGTTTGATAATTTGTTACCTGACACTAAAAAGTATTAGATTAGTAGGCTATTAAATAAAGTCATTTTATAAAAGCATTTTAATAAGTAAGAAAATCGATTAGAAGTGGAACCCTGAATTATGTTAATTGTGTTGTTTTACTTTACTTTTTTGTGAAATGTAATAAACAATAATCTCTATCTAAGCTCTCATTATCAATCTATAAAAAAACAGCAAACAAAAAGAGGTAACATTTATAACTGGCCCCAAACCACGATGACGTCAATGCAAATCAATAATTTGTTTCACCACAGGTCTAGCAGCCATGTTTGACAGAAGAAAGTCTGTCACACCAAACATTTGAATCCAACCCTGAGGCAATACAGAAACATCGTGACAGCTGCTGCTGTAGATATAATAGTCAACAGATAATATGAAGTGACAATCCCACAGTAGTTCTCAAAGGTGTTTCATGTCAATAAGGTGTGTATTTTGACTTGATTGGACGATCCAAGTGTTAACCAAGTTCATATGATGTGTATTAAAGGGGAACACAGCTGATTGTACATATTGAAGCTTTTTAACAGGTGTTGGGGAGTACAACTGCCCATTGGTCAAAGGTCCTTTATTCCAAAACACAAAACAAATCTTCTATAGGGCTGAAACAGTAAGAGCAAGCTACAATACTAGAAGAGATGAGATACTTTATTGTCATCTATCTGTATGCAGTGCAATACATTATGTCCACACTACATATACATACATGCATACATATCAAGTATGTAGGGTAGCTCTCCTGGTAGGCCTGAGTCCTTAGAGTCGTGAGTTTCAAATATGACCCTTGGCCCTTTGCTGCATGACATTCCCACTATAACCTCTTTTGCTCGGCTGCAGCAGGCCTGCTTTCCAATGCAAAACATGAGGTAGAGGTGACGTCAAGACACAAACAATGTCCGCATTGGAATCCTCAGAGACCTGGGTCTCAAATATGACCCTTGTCCCTTTGCTGCATGACATTCCCACTATAACCTATTTTCCAATGTAGAACAAACATGTGGTGCAATAATAGAAAAATAGAAGAACATGTAGTTTAAATAATAACTATGTTACATGTAGGGGTGCATTTTCACGTTGTGCTAGAGTACTTTCAACTAAGTTAATTATCTGCTCAAAAGTGTTCTGCAGTTCCCTTTTCTGACCACTAGGTTCCGGAGTTGCCTCTGTGTGCTGCTGACACTCTGCCAGAGAAGAAGAAGGAATTACGGAAGTAGGGCTTCCAAACAGATTCCCGTTGGAAGAAGAATAAAATACAGTAGATCATCGCTTTTCTTTAATTAACACAAATTAAATCTTGGACTTGCCATTTCCCAATAAGACGATGGGTACTAGAGATGATGAATATGATTATTTGTTCAAAGGTAAAACCAAAGCCTTTTTTTCTCCTTATTGTCTTGTTAGCTGACAGTGTAAAACGGGCCAGCTGATTAACTGTCAGGCTATGCTAACTTAGCCGCAGTCAACCTTTGTGCTCCGAGTGCTTTTCAACGAGCTTTAGGAGAGATGTCAGCATGTTTAATCAATGTGCAGGACTTGAAACCACCCTTCTGTGAACAGTGGAGGTTATACGAGCAGTCAGTTCGTCACCTTACGGTAGTTATCGTTAAACGACAGGGCGTCTTGAACGTCGGCTAACGTTAGCAGTTAGCTGATGATGCTATCAGTGGGCGCGGACCAGCTTCACATCGGACACACCTAACGTTAACCGTTATCGCATTATATTGTAATCATCCATTGTTTAACTTTATTCCTCTATTATATGTATTCTTACCTGGTTATTCAAACATTACAGTGTCTACTGTTTTATTTTATGTTTTTATTGTGAAGCACTTATATCTGTGTGTATCGCTGATTTTGACAAGTGTACAAATACACTTTCTGTTACTATGTTATAGTATCTAACCAGCCAAGCGAACAGAATAATTAACGAAACGAAAATCTAAGTGTACGTTTAATCTTTAGTTTGCGTTGAATCCTGCATCTAACGTGAACTAGCTCCAGTTAAAGTGTTTATTTATTAACTGCACTGCAGCTCCGGCTTGGCAAACAATGAGGTCAGTGTAAACAAACTGAGATCCTCCTAGAAGTTCCGTACCTAAGTTAAGATTTAAGGTACTTTTATTTTAGTTAAGTTTATTATATTTTGATGCTACTCTATACTCGTACATCACAGAGAGAAATATTGTTATTTTTACTCTGCTGTTATAGAGTCAAAAGTTATTTTGGACTATTTTATAATGTTCCGATTATATATAAAAAAATGTAAATTTATCAATGTTTTAATTTTTTAATGGATTAATGAGGTGCTTAATATTATGTGGTTGTTATATTTTTCGTTTGTTTTCTATGATTGTTTAAAGTGCATTGCATTAATTCAACTACTTTATATAATGCTGGGTTGTTAAATATATTATTATAATAATCTGAAAGTCGCGTGTCGTGGAGTAAAGACTCAAATATTTCCTTCTGGGATTTAGTAGAGTAGGAGTAAAACAAATAGAAATACTCAAGTGAAGTACAATGACCACAAAAAGTACAGTTCTCAAGAATGTTTGACTTTCCACCACAGATCATTCTGACACTGGTTTAGCATTACGTGTACTTTAGCACCGCGTACTTGGTCCTTACGACCTCGTGTATATACTGCCTTGTAGAACAACATACAATAAGTTAGGGCTGGGCGGTATGACAAAAAAACTCATATCACGCTATTTTTCCAAGTTATAACATTATCACGGTATTTATTTATTTTTCAATAATTGGAAATGCATTTACATGTATACGTTTGACTCTACATGACTTTTGACATGTCACCAGCGTTGGTTGTTCAAACAGATCGTATTACCGTACGTTCTTCGTACTCCAATGAGTGCTTTCTGTTGAGGTGATGGAGTAAACTTGTGTTACCTCCTCGGGCAACAATTTTAGTTCGACAACATTTGCAATAAATGTTTGTTTTGTAATAAATTAAAGATGACTTAATACCCTAACACATACAGGTTCTAAAGGTTCAACATATTCTGGCAGCTACAATGCACAACGCACTACATGCACAAAGTTAAATAAGAATACAGTATAGATTATAAAGTGAAATTGATGAAAAAAGTAAAAGGAATAAAAGAGCACCAAGTATAAAAAGCTAAAGCGTGCCTACATACTGTATGCGTACCTTTATTACACCTAACTGAGTAGGCAATATGTGTATAATACGTTGTAATGCATCATTAACACTAGGGTGAATCCTTTTTTCAACATTAAATAATCCGACAATTGTTATCATTTAGTATTTGAATTGTCACAAAAAATTGAATAATGTAACTATATATATATATATATATATAATTGAAGTAACTAGTTTGATCAGAACAACAATCAGTCCAAAGCTATTCAGTTTAGTGTCTTGTAAAATAAATAAAAAATCAGAAAATCCTCAAAATGAGTATCATAAACCAGAGTGTTTGACATTTCTACTGTAAAACAATCTCATAAAGTAAGATGCATACAGGTGGTCATTTAGAGAAGTATATTTTCTAAAGTATATCATTCTTATAGTTTGTATTAAACCTTGCTCTCTGTACTCTGTCTCTCAGTGGTCCTCATTGGTGACTCGGGGGTGGGGAAGAGTAACCTGCTGTCCCGCTTCACCCGCAACGAGTTCAACCTGGAGAGTAAGAGCACCATCGGAGTGGAGTTTGCCACGCGCAGCATCCAGGTGGACGGCAAGACGGTGAAGGCTCAGATCTGGGACACAGCGGGGCAGGAGCGCTACAGAGCCATCACCTCAGCGTGAGTTCAGAGGAGAGAAACAGCACCACTGTCTGCCAACAGACTTTAGTCCAATACACACAGCTGATTCAACTATTCAGAGTGTACTTCAAAGGGCGACTCCTTTCACTTTTTCAGAATTGTTATTTATCAGATTCATTTCAAAAACCTCCTCCTGATCTGCATTTTTTTAAATTATGTTAGGGATGTATTGATTTTTCTAAACAACAAATAACATTTTGGATGCTTCTTTTTCATGTATTCATGTTGTTCAAAGCAAGTATTTGTACTTTTAGATGTTTTAGACTTGTGTGATCCAAACATTTCCAATAATGTATTGAAAAAATGAAGAAAGATCAAAACATATTTTTATTTAAATAAATATTGTTCTTTAATCTGTATTTGTTGCTTTTTATTCTTTTCAAAAACAAAATGTTCACAGTCCAGTCATTCATATTTTCACTACAGTGTATGACTTAGCCGTTGTATGCCTGCTTTAGAGGTCAAGACACAAACAATGTCCATGTTGGAGCTTTCAACCTTCCTGCAATCCTACACCTAAAGCACATCAGAAATATGTTTGACAAATGTCAGACAATGAGCTGAAACCCAATGAGCCTCTGAGGTTTCCTGCTGGAATAACTCAGACATGTTGGAGTGGAATCATAGTGCTCTCCTTTTAATATTGCTGTGATTTGGCTCTCTGTGCTGCAGGTACTACCGCGGGGCGGTGGGGGCTCTCCTAGTCTACGACATTGCAAAGCATCTAACTTATGAAAACGTGGAGCGCTGGCTGAAGGAGCTGAGGGACCACGCCGACAGCAACATCGTCATCATGCTGGTGGGCAACAAGAGCGACCTGCGCCACCTCCGCGCCGTCCCCACTGACGAGGCGCGGGCTTTTGCTGGTGAGACTGTCGTAGTGTTTATACAAATATCAAAGAAATATAAAAAAGAGAGAAACCCTTCTGGAGGTGACCTTTGGATTGTAGCCTTCCCAGACCATTTACATGCACACAAACCTATACAACACTACAGGAAAGAGAAAACCCCCAAACGCATAATAGGGCCCCTTCTACACCAGTGACTTGCCCTAAACTTGAAAATAAATACTTGCTACCCTCTCCAAAGCTCAAAGGGAAAAAAATATGTTATATATATTTTTTTACCAAAGATAAATTAGTTTGGATTTGATAACTCTGCGGTCATATAGGAATTGCGACTCGATTAGAAGATTTGACTCAGTACATGACTCGGGACTTGAGACGTTGTGACTGACAAAACAATGACTTCCTCCCTCCTCTCAAATTGCTAATGATTCTGATAAAAGCGTTGCCATGGGGATTGGATGTAATGCAGTGGTGAAACGGTAAAGAAAGGATGTAATAACGGTGGTTGGTACGTGTTCACAGATCTGTGTTTAAAGGGTCTCACTGCTCTGCTATCTGTGGAATGTGACATGTTGGACATATCACGTGTTGCTTCACTCTCCCCCACAGAGAAGAATGGTTTGTCTTTCCTGGAGACGTCGGCTCTGGACTCCACCAACGTTGAGACGGCCTTCCAGACCATCCTGACAGGTGTGTACTGCGTTAGTGTTTAACATGCCTGTTTCTGCAATTTCATACCCCACAGTAACCACCTCCTAAACTTCAACACATTGTAAAACTAGTCCACAGACTTTACATTGACTGAGCAAATGACACAGTGTCCTCTTGTCAGGTGGGGAGTGAACTTGTGCTACCGGGCGGAGACACTGGACTCACTTTTTATTACGTAATATGTGAACGGCTTATCTTTTAGGAGTGGCTTACCTTTTGTTATCACTGGTGAGATGACTGAGTGCAAAGATAAAACTGTGTTAATGGTCCTGCTGCACAATCTGTATGAAAGCCTTTATCGGTTTGTTGTGTTCATCTTATTGTCAACAAATCTCATAAAAAGACCAAAACCAATAATGACTTTTTACTTCTGAAGATGTAAATCCTGTAAAAGATTCAAAATGTGCCTTTATGTGATTTCTAGAGAAAAACTGAGGCCTTATCCTTTAAACATCATTGACTGTTAGTTTATCGGTATCCTTATCCATTTAACCAAATAAAGACTGTTTCTAGAAATGCACTTCTCAAATAAGTCGTCAGAGAAAGTAGTTGTCTGTGGAGGAGGGGAGCATCTTGCTGCCTATTATCTTAAGCTAATCAGCACGTTTAGCTGTAGGTTAGCCATGCTAACATAGGACTGACAGGGTCATACACATTTTAAAAGATGGCACATGCCTTCTGTAAATATATAGATAAAGAATAGTCCTGTGGTGTGAGCATCCAAGAGCCGCTGCTTGAAGTTTGATAAAGAAGACAAATATGAATATTAGCAGAAAAATGAAAGCAAGCAGAGAAGTGGCTGTAAACGGATTCAGTGTAATTATTGCTATATTTGTATGTTATTATAGTTTTCTTAAAATAGTTTATTATCACTGTTTTATTTGAATTTGTATGTATGTTTATGTATGCTCCAAAACACCAACACAACTCCTTGTATGTGTTCACCTACTTGGCACGAAACCCGTTTCTGATTCTAAAAACGTATCAATAATTCAGCAAAAGCAACCTTCTGTGCGCTGTCTGTGGTGTTAAGCTGGACATGGTAAGAGTTTAACAGAATGTAACCCTCTCCCCCCTCCCACCCCCCAGAGATCTACCGTATCGTGTCCCAGAAGCAGATGTCGGAGCGCCAGGAGAGCGACATGTCCCCCAGCAACAACGTGGTCAACATCCAGGTGCAGCCCACTGAGAACAAACCAAAGATGCAGTGCTGTCAGAACATCTAGCCCGCTCCGGATCTGCTGCTACCCCCCCCCCCCTTCTCTCTCCACGGTCCTCGCCTCCCCCCCCCTCCCTTCCCTGGCTCTCACCTCCTGAAGCCCCTCCCTCAGAAAATAGACTGCCTCAGTGTACTGTTGGTGCGGGAGGACCCCCCCTCTGCACCTCACCTGTACCTGACCCCCCCCCCCCCCCCGGCAAATATATCCCCGTATAAGAAGCCCCCGCGGGGGGGGGCCCCCCCCCCCCCCCAAGCAGAGCCCCCCCCTGTCGTTAGGCTACTGCAGGACAGCAGGCAGCAGGCATTTCATATCACTTTAGATTTCATTACTGTAGATGCGCTGTCACAAATGTCTTAATATATGAATGTGATTTTCCTTTTCATACTTTGTGCTCATGTTGATTTCTTCACGTTTGTCATGATCTTTCTCTATCTACTACTAGGTATATATGATCTTTCTCTATC
>CALSBZ010000600.1:426299-446698 GCA_943591055.1 Gobionotothen gibberifrons
TACTAGGTATATATGATCTTTCTCTATCTACTACTAGGTATATATGAATTGAAGGCACATCAAAGTTGCTCTGAAGTGCAATGTACTGTTTTGGAAACATGTGGATGTATGGAGCTCAGAGTAGCCTCTCTGCTCCGGTAGTGTCATACCATTTGATCTGATTGCTGTGAATACCATGCTATTGAAACGTAAACACTTTATTTTGCTCCGGTTAGTGCAGTGTGCAGAGTCGGGCGTGAGCAGGCGTCTTCGTCCCCCGCGGGGTCGGGGCCAGCTTTGCATGTCTCTGCTGCGCTGCATGTCTTTCAGGCGACAGACTCAATCTGGACTCTTTGTAGAACACTATCATTGCCGTGAGGGTGTGTGTAATGTCGCCGTGAAAGCTCAACACAACTCATGTATATGCAGACTTGTTCCACTTTAAGTCTCCGTGTGGCTTCACGCAGAGAATACTGAGAATGATTTCCTGATTGAAGACATATTAGTCCTTTTCTTAGGGAACAGAATGCAGACTGTGCAGGAACTAGCACATGGCTCTTTTGATCTTTTGTTTCTTAGTGCAAATGAAGGAATTAAAAAGCAGTGGAAGTATGAGATGTAAAGTTCTTATGATACTCAATGATATTATAATCAAATTTCTCCTGCGAATTATACTTAGCATGTAACCACAGAACTGTAGTTAGGACGCACCTGAGAAACAGGAGATGTCTTTCCCCCTGTAGGCTGGATTCATGAGCGTCACAACCTTGCACTGATCGTTAGTACATGCTTTCTTGTCTAGGTTAGATTTGTGCTGCACAAGGAGAATCTGGACCTCTTTAGTCAGATACTATGAACCGCTATTAGGACGGTGCCACTTTTCAAAAAACCAAACTATGGCCTGAGTCTCAAAGTCTTTCCTTACATCCTCTAACTAACACAAACAAGCTTGAAGACGAGGCGAGGAATCAAGGAAACACTTTGGGGATTCAGACACATTCTTGCCAACTTCTGGTCACAGTGCCTCCTTCACCTGTCCCGCCTCTCATCACCTGCTAACAGCTCTCCGTCACCCCCCCCCCACCATTAACCCCACCCCCGTCACATTAAGCCTACGTACACCGAGCTGCCTCTGACTTCAACACAATGCATGGCTTTCTGTTACGACTTCAACTCTGTGTCGTATCGCCTTACGTAGCTATCATTACTGTCCATGAGATCCGCTGAGGGTTAGCTAATAGATGTTTCCAGAATGCCTCGCTAACAACCTACTTTGCTGAATAAAAAACCCCTCCCGAGTGTGTGTTCTGTTGAGTTTCCAGGTAATAGCCGTGTCAGTGTGTGGTGGTGTTGGCAGACATGTACAATGCCTGAGCTTTGTGTGTGTGTTTAGAGGCTGAGGGTGGATGGGCAGCTCCGGAGTGTGTGAGCCTGGCTGGCGGTGCCAATGGCGTTTCATAGAACAGACGGCGCCGCCAGCCGAGCCCCCCCCCACACTCAACGAGCTGAGGACAAAGTGATTCCTTTCTATTTAAAATATGATTTCTGATTCATGTACCTCCATTGTTCTGTGTTTTTTTATTTTAAATAGTGTGTTTTGATTTATTTTTTACTATATTGAATTCTATACTGACTGTAATTCCAGTGAAAACGTGTTAAAAGTGAAATAATGTCATTTCAATGAACTTGGAGGGTTAAAATGTGAGAGGGGGGTCAAAATGAATGGTTTTATGTTTTTGTACAGATTGATAAATTGTACAATTGTGTCTATATCTTAAGTTATCAGTTCATCTTAATAAAGCGCACCAGTCATAAACCTTTATATAACCTTGTATTTTACTTCAGGTCTACATTGTTTAACTGTAAAATAATTAATCTGTCTGTGAGTATCATTTGTCTGTATACTTATCCTTCGCATACTGTATTCGGACAACAACAACCTAAACATTTCACTACGGCCCCGCCCCCTACACACGGCGGCGTGCGTTGCCGCTTCAACGCTTCTGCCCATTCACTTTGAATGGGGTGACGTCACGATTTGCCGAACTGCATTGCGGGAGCAAAGCTTCTCGTGGTGCTCGCTGCATGCATAGATATATATAAACACTAGATGACTCACCCGCGCTGCTGGCCAATGGAGACCGACGTTGCCACATGGCCGCCATCTTGCTACAGGCAGTGCTCTCATTCATAACATTATAGTTTACTATTTAAATAACCATAGCTTGCTCAATTTTCAACCAATTTTCAAACGGTTTGGTTTTTTATAAACATCAAAGATGTAGTTATGATACTGCATACTTATAATCATGGACTTTCTTATGAAAATAACATTAAGCAGATAAAGCAATAGCTATACACACACACACACACACAAGGTATTTATATTAAATATTTGCCGGTGTATATATTTACATTTATGTTATTATATTGTTAATATTTAAAATAAATTATAAAATTAAAATATATTTATATTTTATATATAAAAATCGGTCTCATGTTACCACTTTTTAAGCCAAGAGTTGTTAATTTAGCAATGCCTTAGCTTGAAGAAAAGGGACACAACTAATGACAATAGCATATGGTGGTATATTATTTAGATATTCACACCTTTATCAGAAGAACCAAACCAACATAAAATGAGCTCACAGACAGTAGGTCCTGGCCAGTTCTGTGTCATTTATCACAATTATTTTTGACATCAGATCTTCATATCGTCCTAGTTTTGTATTTAGTTTCTAGATTTGTAAACAAATCCAGAACCTTTGAAATACGTTACCACTTCCCAGCACGGTGTGCTGAGTTCTTGTAGTCGAAAAAAGCCCAAGAATAATATAAACTGTACCCTGTGTCAGGGGCGGCGGGTACTGTAGGCTAGGGAAGGCCCAAATCTTTTTGTCACTGCATCTTGGTAAAATAAATATATAATGTATAATGTTTGTGTCTTTTACATTAGCGCTTCTATGCAGCCACCTGTGGCTGGTTATCAACTCGGTAAATCAAGCCAGGGTTTCTTTCTCCAGCTGAGAGCGCATTCACGTGAAAGGGGCGGGGTTAGCTACATTTGACCAATCAGAAAAAGGGACAAGTGTACTGACAGCGCAGCGTCATACTTCATTAATGAAAAGTAAATTAATATTAGACAAATATGAACTTTAACCATCCATGACTTAAACATATAACCCAGGATACAAGCCACATAGTTGCACCTGCAAGGAGAATACAGAACAACTGGTTAAAAAATAAATAAACTACAGAGTGTTTGAAAGCGTACAACAGTTTTATGATACTGCCCCATCTAAGACACGAGTGGATATGACTTTAATTACATTTGAGTTGAGTGTTTCGTCAACCTAATGTGTTGCTTAAAATAATACTTCTGCATACAGTATGTGACAATGTGAGTGTTGCACGGCCAGATACGGCTCAAGAAGCTGACTCAGATAAGGAAATATATGATGACACAGCAGCTTATTGGGTTATGGTTATGGTTAGGGTTAAATAAATGGCAAAGATATGTAGAAAATAAACGCATTTAAGATACGTTCAAAACAAACGTAACGTCGAAGAAAATTGTAGAAAAAAAACGTATTTGACATAGCCTACGTTCATAACAAACGTAACGTGGGAGTATCATTCATATGCATGACTTCTGCGTATCTATTGCACGACTTTGCAAAGTCGTGTCATTTGTACGCATTCTGGTGAGATCAGGCTGGATATATTATGATATTATATGATCGATGATCTGATTGATGATGTGAATGATAAATGCGACACGTCGGCGTCTTCTCTGCATACGGCAGTTTAAACTGTATTTCCTTTATCCTGTAATATGACTTGATAGATTTAAACTCCGCACACTGAGCTCTGATTGGTCAGTACGCTGTGTTTTCACGCCAGAGGCGGGCAGCGTCAGGTAAAAAAAGTTAGTTAGCCTTCCCAAACCTGAGCCTCACGCGCCGCCTATGCCCTGTGTCCTTTTGTGTCCTTCTGTAGTCCATTTACTGTTGTTTGTCTTGTCTTACCCCGGCTGATATCTCACTAAATCCACTGTTTTAATTGTTCCCTATATTGCCCCTATGCCCTGTAAGGTATCCTTGGGTGTTATGAAAGGCGGCCCCCAAAATAAATGTATTATTATTATTATTAAGAAGAACAACTTGGTGTGGTGTGGAGGGGATGTAGGAAGCAGGGGCAGGTGGGGAGAGATGGGGCTTCAAGGTTATTTTGTTTTAAATGTGTCTTGGAGATAAGGACCAGCTGCACACAATAAAATACAGTATCACAAAACCAATAAGACACACGGTGACACATGGCACACCAACAATCAATCATCGTCCAGCCTCAGCTTTGGTATTCTTTCACAACCATTGTATGGGTTTATTAGACAGACTGAGCAAACATAAACATTTGTGGGGAACATAGTGCTGCGTATCGGTCGGTCAGCTACGCTGGAAAATCTCCCATGAGCCATCTAGTGTTTATATATATCTATGGCTGCAAGGGTTAGTGAGTTAGGGGTGATGAAGCAACGTCATATACAGGAAGCAATCTGTCCTCTGACTGTTTCAATATAGTATAGCAAAGAGCTAAACTGTTAGCCAACTCTGCACTAGTCTAATTCAAGTAAATACGTAGCTACTTAGAACAGGGAGACTTAAACTTGCATGTGATCTGGAAATAATACAAATACAATGTGTCTGGTAATAAGTTTACAGTAAAGTATACAATTAAATAAATATCCAATACCAATGTTAAAAATGTAATTTGGATGAATTGGATCTCTGTCTGTTTTTACAACTGGATCCATCTTTTAAGATGTGAGGATTTGCTGCATTTCTGTTTTAAATCATTGAATATTCTTTGACTTTTTGTTGGAACAAACAAGCAATATATTTAGGTTTTTGGTAACTTCACTATTTTTAAGTTAAAGGAGCAGTAGGTAAGTTTGAGAAACCGCCTTGAGTGCACAAAAATTCCAAAGTACACAACCGAAAAGAATCCGCCCCTTCCTTCAGACTTCCTACAGAGCACCTCCTCCAACACACATGAACGTGCACACGATCATGATAATGAATGTAAAACAAATGTATAACAGTTATTGTCAGTGCTTATATTTTTGAAGCTAGCATGTTTGTTTTGTGAAAATGTATTACAAATGTTACGTCTAGCTGACCAGGCTGCACCGGTAACGTTACATATCAGCTCGGTGTGCTCCGTAAATAGTGAGTAGCATGAAGCTGCAGCCTCGCAGACCGCAGTTTCAGACCCGCTGTTTCAGACCAGCAGTTTCAGGACCCTTCTTCTCTTTTATAAAAGGCGGATCGCAAACAGCTTTTAGTTACACTGCCACCACCTAGCGAGCAGGAGACATCAATATGAATGACAACACACATGTGAGTAATGTGAAGTGCTTTTAAAGTTTTATTTGTTTAACATTAATAACAATTCCGGTGTCTTGAAATGAAGTGTGATTAGCTAACGTTAACTATGATAGTCTTAAGACAATACAAACAATCACCTGTTAGCTTATGATAGCTTCTAACCGTATTAAAGGCACTACAAACAATTATTCGTTAGCTATAGCTTTCGGCAAAATAAACTGTTAGCATATTTGATTATTTGTTTAATGAAACTGTAGGGTGATTTTGGCAAGCCCAACTAGGTGTCCTACATTAATTGTTGATGTAATCACTAATTACAGTAAGAGTGTGGGTAATGTGAATCGTGTTGTTTGTTTAAAGGTAACAGCAATACAAGCAACACTTGCTAAATGTGAGTCTACAGGGAAACTAATCTGTTAGCCTAGGCCAGGGGTAGGCAAGTAAGTTTGGCCGTGGGCCAATTTTTTTCTGAGCCACAAGATGGTGGGCCAGAACATAATCAAAGCCTAATTCAAGGAATTTATTTTGGTAAGAGGGCGCAGCGCCCCTGTTCCCCGGTTCAGAAAAAACTCTATCGCTGATGACCCTCCCCATCAACACTCTGATGCGCAGTCAGATCCACTGATTGGTTCACTATAGGCGCCCAATCCAGAGCCTCTGGCTCCAAAGGGAGGCTCGTCCTCTCTAGCCCCATTTCAGTCCCATGTTAAAAGCCAGGGCTATTATCTGTATTTTAACAGTAACTTTACGTCACAGCAGGCATAACAACAGCCGGTGTTTCTTGTGAGTGTTTTCCCCGGGAAACAAACACAATACACAGAAGCACACAAACACACACATACACACACTTGCGAGCTTCCCCCAGACCAGTAATCCAAAGCAGTAATGTCACTCTCCAAAGGTCTAAAGAGGAAAGTTGACGGTGAAAACAGGGCATTTAAAGAGGACTGGACAGCGAACTATGCGTTCATCCTACCTGGTTTCATCAATGCAAAGCCATTGTGTCTTATCTGCAATGAAGTTGTGGCTGCTTGCAAAGAATACAATATTAAGCGGCACCACGAGACGAAGCATGACACCTTCAAAATGGCCTTTCCACCCAAGACAGAGGCACGAAAGCGCAAGATTGAAGCACTGACAGCGGGTTATGCGCACAGCAGCAGGATCCTGGTGCGAGGCCTCACAGCCCAACAGAAAGTGACAACTGCGTCCCTAAAGGCGTCGTGGGTGCTCGCAAAGCACAACCGGCCATTCACTGACGCAGAGGTTTTCAAGGAGGTGATGGTGACCATTTTGGAGGAACTGGCCACCGACAAGTCCATGGTGTCATTGCGTCAGTGAAACAGGTGTCCCTCTCTGCGAGGTCCGCTATACGCCGCATAGAAGCACTGTCGGACGCTGTGCAGCGGGTAATTATCAAGGGTCTCAGTCAAGCCAATTACTTTTCCTTAGCCATTGACGAGAGCACTGACAGTACAGATGTAGCCCAGTTGTGCGTCGATGTTAGATATTTTGATGTGTCTGTGTCATTCACTCTCAACATGGATAAAGTACATTAAGCATTCTTCAGGTGTAGGTAGATTCTCTATTCGGACATTATAGCCTATATGTGCGACTGTCGTTCCGATGATGTAAAAAAAAAAGTTTAGCTTTTTTTTATTCTCAAAATTACGGGCCAAATTTTATTGCTGGCGGGCCAACAATGGCCCGCGGGCCGCCTGTTGCCGACCCATGGCCTAGGCCCTAGGCCCTATGATGACTCGCTGCAAAACCAACTGTTAGCCTTTTTGTTTATTTGTTTAATCAAACCGTATGTTATGGTTATGTTACTGAGCAGAGACTTTTATCTAATGTGACTCACAAAAAAAAAAAAGACCCATAATTAACATTAGAATATCAATACAAATAGTTACATAGTCAGTTACATTACTTATTACATTTTTAACAGGGTAATTAGTCATCTGTAACTTACTACATTTCAAAAGTAAACTTCCCAACCCTGATCATTAATTATAGTCAGCTAATTAATTAAACTTCAAAGGATGACAAAAGCATGATCTTTCTGTCCACTACATTAAATCAGCAGTAGCCTAAGTTCTGTCGTCAGTGTAAATGCATCTTTAATAGTCATTGTATTACTATTTGAATTCATTGTAAATAATCTTAACTGTGCTGACTGCCTGTTTACTCCACACTACGTGTTATCAGACAGTCTCATCATTTTGACATGTTTTGTAATATTGGATGAGGTGTTTTAGTCAGTTATTATGTCGGCCTATTCTGTAGGTTAGAATCTGTCGTGTCAGAATCGAACAATTAGGCCTAATTTATGTCTGTCTGTGAAATTATTTTAAAAATTTTCAGTTTGACCAATTATGCTCTCTCATTTTCAAGATGCATATTACAATCCGAGAGGAGAGATCCTTGCCTGACTTACAGCGATGTACTACATGCTGCAAAGACTTTCACTGCCCGTTATGTGCCTCAAATGTGTTCCATCCAGCCAGATTGAACAAGGTCCAAGCCCATTTAGAGAGCCACTTCAACCGTGCAGTTCTCCATGAAGGTAACGTTTGAAAACATCATCTTGTGAAATGCAAATGGAGTTGCAATGTGTCTGCATTAAAAGCAGCCTGAATGTTATGATCAGTTCCATTTGAGCAATACATCAAAACAAGTCCCTCTCTGATTTGTTTGTGGTGACCAGTTACTTGATTCAGATGTTTGGTATTCATAATTTACACTTTAAAATAATATGATCACAAAATAATAATACTACAATTCTATGTTCTTATGTTTAAGGGTATACCATTCACAGATGTGGATTAAATTGCCGACCACAATGTCATTTCCACTGCTTCTACTGCCAGTCAACGCTGATGTTGCATCATACTGTTCATCTTGAAGAACATTTTTCTTTGTCACTTCATTCAGATGGACATGCCTTTGATTCGGAAGTGTTGGTGTCTTCTTCTCATGGAGCGTTTTTAAATGGTGATCCTGCAATCTGCACGCTAGCCCTTACCTGCAAGAACTTCAACTACATCGTGAGCCAGCGGTCATTCCAAAAGGAAACCCACTTCAACTGGCTTGACAGTAAGTTTATTAAGTTTCTTTACTTCTGCCTTCTCCTATCCTAGTATTATGAGTTTGGTTGAACTAAAAAAGTTGATTGACTAAGAGTAAGGTCAACTAAATTAAGGTTTTGTTCTTTTTCTGTCTGAATTGTAATTGTCTTGTGACATTTTACTTCAGGCGTCGTCAACTGGAATCTCTTAACAGAGGGACACAAAAGGGAATTCAGGAAGGCATACCACATTTCCAGGTGCTTTTACTGTGACGACCAATATAAGGACGTCGGCACAGGCTACCGGGGAAGTGGTCGGCGAGGAATCTTGCTGGGTTTCTACTCCGAAGAGGGCTTCCTTCAGCTGGAGCTGTTGTCTGGTGGCTGAGGGAGCAACAGACCGCGCCTCACCCCAGTGAAGAATCCTCATTGTGCCTGTTACGGCTGCTGCTTCGTTCTGGGGTTTAACTTGTGTGGTCCGTGTTATTGTGATTAGATGTGCTTAGATTAGTTTAGTATTGTGTGATAGTTACCTCAGCTGTGTTTTCTTACCGCTTCCTTTTCTTTAGTTTGTACCACTGCAACAGTGAGGGTTATTTTGTTTAGTTAGGTATCACTTTTAGAGTCCTCCCTTTGTTGGTTGCCCATTTAAACTTGCGCCCTTGTGTCTACTTTGTTTGTTTCAGGCTGCTTGCCTGCCATTTTGTTCACCTGTTGTGCATTAAAACAGCTTATAATTATACCAATACCAATCTGGTTGTGTTGCTTCCCTCTGATTCCCCTAGCTCAGAAGGGAACGTAATAGTGCCCAATGAATAAAATGTGATTCTGCACTGAAATGCCTCTTGGTCAAACTGCATGTTTATCTTTGGCAGCCAGGTGCATAAACACACTAACACTTGTTTTTGTTTTTGAGTAATCAACAGTGATGCAAATTAGTCGCTTTTCGGCGCCTCCCGCTTTTTTAACGCTGATTTGGGTGACTTGTGTAATTCGTGGAGAACCGAAGAGTTTTCGTTTTGGGGGGGGGGGGGTCCGTCCGACCGTCCGACTGTCCGACTGACAGACAACTTCTCACTTCAAAAAAGAAGAATAAATCATCTAGATCGCAAAATAATTAAACAAGCGAGTGCCTGTTTTTCCTGGCCAAGGACAGGTTCCTTGAACACAACACGAGCCTAACGGCCCCTACACACGGCGGCGTGCGTTGACGCTTCAACGCTTCTCCCCATTCACTTTGAATGGGGTGACGTCACGAGTCGCCGAACTGCATTCTGGGAGCGACGCGTAGTTTCTCCCGCGGTGCTCGCTGCAAAAGTAGAGCAATGTTCTACTTTTGACGCCTCGACGGAGGCGTCAGCCAATCGAATCATAAGCCAGTACAAGCTCTAGCCAATCAAACCGCATGCTTGTGTGTCTGGGGCGGGAGATTCATGTGATTGGTTATTGGTCGAGTTTCAGCCCAGCCCTCCGGCAAGCGATAACGCCGGATAACGCCCGCGGCCGTGTGTAGGAGCCGTAACGGCCCGTCCACACTACAGCTTAAAAAAAAGCTTCTAACGCGTCTGCCCATTCACTTTGAATGGGGTGACGTCACGTTGCCTCGCTTTTCGCCGAACTGAATTGTGGGTAGCTTGGCTGAACTTCTCCGGCGTCTCCGGCTTCAAAAGTTGAAAATTGTTCAACTTCTGACGCTGGAGAAGCTGGAGAAGCCAGCGCCAGCCAATCAAATCCCGTTTCTGAAAATCTGGGAGAGATATCCCGCCATTCACTTCTATATTTCAAAAAAAGACGGAGGAGAAACTAATTATCGCCGTAGCGAATCACCCGGTTTTGTATGACCAGTCCCTAACTTACCGGGATACAACCGGAGGAACCAGGCATGGAGGGAGGTGGCAGAGACAGTGGGTGAAACTGGTAGGTTTTCGCCTGTTTGGGGATTTTATATCCAGTTTACTTCGTTTTAACATTGCTATTGCTTTGTATGTCGGGGCGGGAGATTCATGTGATTGGTTGTTGGTCGCGGTGCTCAAATAAAATCCCCAAGCTTCAGACACGCCCAGCTCCAAGCTTTTTTTGAAGCTGTAGTGTGGACGGGCCGGCCCGTCCACACAGCGGCGTGCGATGAGTCTTCCAACGCTTCTGCCCATTCACTTGAATGGGGTGACGTCACGCCTCACCGAAATGCATTGTGGGGAGCGTAGCTACACTTTGCTCACGTTGCTCGCGTCAAGAAGATACAAAAGTTGAGCCATGTTCAACTTTTGTATCTTCGACGGAGGCGTCAGCCAATCAAATCCCGTTTATGAAAATCTGCCAGTACAACTGCTAGCCAATCAAACCGCGTGTATGTTGGGAGAGCCAGACCGCACCACGGAGAGAGCCTCCCCGCTGCTGCTGCTGCTGCTGCTGCTACTGCTGCTGCTGCTGAAGGAAGGTGGAACACTTTTTAACTCTTTTTTTCCCCCTCTCTTTTCTCCCTGCTTCTGCTGCAGGCTAGCAGGCTAGCAGGCTAGCGGGCTTTTTTGCTTTGTATGTCCGGGGCGGGAGATTCATGTGATTGGTTGCGTTGCTCCCAAGCTTCAGCCACGCCCACCACAAAGATACAACGCACGCTGCTGTGTGGACGGGCCGTTACGGCCCCTACACACGGCCGCGGGCGTTATCGCTTGCCGGAGGGCTGGGCTGAAACTCGACCAATACCCAACAAAATGAATCTCCCGCCCCTGACACACAAGCACGCGGTTTGATTGGCTAGAGCTTGTACTGGCTTATGATTCGATTGGCTGACGCCTCCGTCGAGGCGTCAAAAGTAGAACATTGCTCTACTTTTGCAGCGAGCACCGCGGGAGAAGCTACGCGTCGCTCCCAGAATGCAGTTCGGCGACTCGTGACGTCACCCCATTCAAAGTGAATGGGCAGAAGCGTTGAAGCGGCAATGCCCGCGGCCGTGTGTAGGGGCCGTTACGTGTCTTCACGTGGTTATGTCGTCTGAAAGTAGACTAGACACTGGAGTCGTCTGAAGTAGTGATGGGATTTATGGCTCTTTGAAGGGAGCCGGATCTTATGGCTCCGTTCCTTTCAAAGAGCCGTTCAAAAGAGTCGTTCAAAAGAGCCGTTTTTTTAAAAAGGGGGCGGGGTTACTAGGTTTATCTGCGAAATAATCACCAGGATAATGATTGACTGTATTGCCAGACCTAATGTCAATAATCTGCATTGTAAACATGACACAAGGTGGCGCCATATCCATGTCATTCATGTCAGTGAATGTACTTTGAATTTACCCTCTGTATGTGTTAAGTAAATAAAGTTCCCCTCCCTGTGAGCCCAGTGTGCTCTGATTGGTCAAGCGACGTGCAACTGCTCGTGAGGAGCTGCTGTGAGGAGCAGACAGGGCTTCCGTGTCGGAGATAGATACAGTCAGAGTAGGGGCAGGTCTTCACAGAATACGTTTTGGGGCACAAAATCAAGCTTTTTAAAAGGCGAGTGGATTTTGGCAGGCAGTGAGTGCGGACAAACGATTGAACGATAACAAGAATGGCTCTCACCAAGTACGACTCGGTTCCCCTCGTTCATACCAAAGAGCCGTTCAAAAGAATCGGCTCGTTCGCGACCGACACATCACTAGTCTGAAGTGTAGACTAGAGTGCTGACGGAGAGCACCGGAACGCTGCTCCAGCTCTTCAAATATTGCAGTACCCATAAGGAGCCGTACACACCACAGTGTTTGCGTGGCTGTGTCTTTAGTTGTAAGCACAGTGGCGATCTGTTGTTATTAGCATCTGGTTAGCTAGCTATGCTAACGAATTTAACGAGCTTTTCTACAACCAGGTGGAAGAGAGCTCTCTCCTGAGAGGCTCAAATAACCTCAGCTCAGTGAGGTTAAGGCACATCTTGATATGATCATTATAGTTATTAATGAGACATTAGAGACTAAATTAAAAACAGGTATAAAATACTATATGACAGTGACAAAAAAGTTGTTAAAAATAACAAGAATAGAGTTTAAAAGGGGAGTGATTTGTAAAATATCCAAAAAGAAAATATCTGCTTACAGTTCTGTTTCAAATGGGTGTTGAAAGATGTATCCATAGATCTCCTAATGTTGCTCTCAAAGTGCAACAGATTGATGCTTTTAACTTCAATATTTAAAAAAAAAATCTTCCCGGGGCGGACCCCCCTAGAGGAGGTTAGGTCCCCCCCACTTAAATCATGTTCACATGGATAGGATACTAAATACATTTGCACACATCTTGTGTCCATATCTTTCTGTTTGGGTGATCATGCCACAACCATGCACTGCACATGCATGCATACGCAAGTCATGGTAAAATATCTTGATTAAGAGGTTACTTTTTCTTTACACAGAATGAAAGAAAGGCCAAATGAATGGAACCTCTGTTTCCTATTGATCTGAGTATATTATAAAGAATAGCCGTTAATTGAAGCATTATAGCACAGGCCTTTGTCAGATGGTATATTACGCTGTTTTTTTTCTGCTTCGAATAGTTCTCTCTTTTTTCACCATACCTGTGTTTGCATCACTGAATCAAGCACCTCTTCAGAGACACATTTGATTTGATTTATTTCGAACGTGTAAAACAATTTAAAAAAAAGAATGCATATACATTTAAAACATAAGCAGTATCAAATTGATGAACTAAATATTATTGACTTACAAATGATATATAAACAAATGATCTACCCAATTACACATCCGAAAAGGCGTGGGAAGAAGTTTACCACCCCTTCTCCCAAAAACTAAATTAACATTTTTGTTTTCTTTTAACAAAATATACATCTAAATGTATGTCTACATACAATATACATTTACAATTATAAATAGATTATATCATTCTTACTACTATATATATATATACGTTATATATATACTCAATACTAATATTCCAAGTTCCAGGGGCGTGGGTTTGGATGGAAAAATAAGGACATACGATAACATTACCAGTTCAACTAAGGAGAAGGAAAAGCAGTAATTAAGAAAAAAGGGATGGATATCTGGCAGAAAAGGTGGGAGAAAGACCAGAAAGGCAAAAAGTATCATAAAGTTCAAAAGACAATCACAATCAATATTTAGAATAATCTAAAAGTAGGTTAGAATAAATGATGGATGATTGTTTTGTTTTATTTATTTTGTGGTTTATTATTGTGATACACACTCATGTACTCTAGGTGGCAGTGTAACTAAAAGCTGTTTGCGATCCGCCTTTTATAAAAGAGAAGAAGGCTCCTGAAACTGCTGGTCTGAAACAGCGGGTCTGAAACGGCGGTCTGCGAGGCTGCAGCTTCATACTATTGTAAATAGTCGCCATAGTTGAAAAGCAACTCCGATATTGACTCTGGTTTGACTTCTCCTAGTTTCCACTTTCTTTTTCTTCATAATTTGCTCCATTACAGTTTTTCTTTTGCGACCGGTAGACGATGTTTATGCAAACTCTGCCATGGTGAACGTGTCCTCCTGCAGCGGCTGCTGTTGCCGACTGAGCAACAGCTGACGGGAAACACGCCCAATGACGGCACCCAATGACTGCACGAGTGTGTGTGTGTGTGTGTGTGCACGAGATTGAAGGCTGACAGACAGGTCGGCCAACCAATTATTTTAGCCGGCCCGGCTAAAATAATTGGTCGTAGTTTTAACAGGATTACGGCTTCCACAGCACTTAGCATATGCATTGCTATCAGTATATTAAGAGCATTCCATGGAATATAACAAAAAGTGTATCTCGAGCCGGTTTCTCAAACTTACCTACCCCTCCTTTAATTGAAATAACAATCAATTCATATTACTGGCCCTAATTCAAATTCAAACCGTCTGTGGAATGAAATACCTCTGGACACTAAACCCCATCTAATTTCTGCGTTTACTTCTTTATATCATTGGCATTGGCTCAAGGATAATGCTGAGAAGTTCAAATTGACAATGCTAACACACTCAATATGACAATGCTAACAGGTTCACCATCTTAGAGTTCGGTAACACGCTTACACTTGCTAAAAACGCAAAACAGCAATTACAGGAAAGGCTCATAGGAATGTCATTACGTCTACAGATATTTGATTATCAACCAAATACTTTTTAACTGTTCCCTCATTATGGTGCTAGATACATTATCAGAGGATCACCAAAGTCACACTTTGTTTCTCAATGTCGAGGACGCTTCCTTGGTAGGACATGTCTTCCGAGTCAGGTCCTTAAGAAGCTAGGCAAGAATCCTTCCTGGCATTCGGAGAACGAAGAATGGAACAGGCGAGCAAGTGTGCGTCATATGAGAGGCCCAGCCTTACATTTTCCGCCACAGATTTTGGAAATTGGGGATTCGATGACGTAGCATCCTTGAAATAGTGGCTCTGGAGGAGCCTTCCTCGACATTGAGAAACACCCATATGCTTACTTACTTGAACACAGCTGTTTGGGAGGGGCCAACTTTGATTGTGTGTATACAAAAAGCAGCAGACAATGCTACCTACTTTATCTTTAACACACAGGCTGCTAACTATATTTTATTGAGTCTAACAAACTCTCTTTGGGGAACATGATCAGTCAACATGATGTTTATCCCCATTTCTTGATGACCACAACTGTTTAAATGCTACACCAGAAGCAAGTTCTCTGCTGCGTAACAAGACACGACACCACTCCCCTGAGCTATGACAACTTTATTAAGTTAAGGGCTTGAAACAAAATGACCACGAGCACTCGATACATCTATTGTAGTTTAAACTATTCAATATTATGAACAAAGCTTAAGGAAAGACGTAACTAGCAAGATAGAGTTAGGGCAAATGGGATTCCAAATACATGGGTAGGAAACCAAATACATGGGAAAACAAAGCGGTTCACATCTGATTGTCAACATGTCCTGTTATTGCTATTTGCTTGTTTATAATCATGAGCATTCTTACCAAAAGTGATCTGCATGTCATCGAAAAATCAAGCAGGATTTCACACATTACAGATGTGTTTCCTATGTAATATGAAAATCGTTGAAATCTTTGATTGGCCTGTTAAGTAGCTTTCACTTTTGACCTTGCTGCAAAAAACCATAGTGCATAAATGCTTTAATAATTAGTACATTTTTTCAACTATTTTGTTGATTGATTCATTGTTTTCAAGCAAAGAAAAGTGATAATATTCTGCTTTATCTTTCCATTATAAACTGAATATATTTTGCTTAAGGACATTTGAAGCTATCATCTTGGACAATTTCCACTTTTTCATTGGTCAAATGATTTATCGATTCATTGACATCAATTCAACATGACAATCTGTTAGCAAAAAGCATATTGAATCCGTTCACATGTTGGACAGTCAGAGGACAGTATTCAGTTTGCACCAAAGGACGTATTAAGGGAATTCTGGCTAAATATGATCTTTTCAATACTCTTTGGCATGCATGTGCATTAAACGTGACACAAAAGGAAATCACATTAATAATCACTAGTGTACAGTAAGTGTACATCCAATACACCACTCTGTCTACAGTCATTACAAAAAGATTACTTCTCAGAGAGAAAATATAGATCCCTGTCAGGACCTTTAAATATGTAAACAGGAAATAAGAAAAACATATGTAAAAATCCCAGAATGATACAGGTAGTGTGGAACTGACAGAGGTTTGTGCGTATTTCACATATTTACTATCTCCTTTTTCCGGGAGAATATGGGAGTAAAGAGCACCTTTCCTCCATTGTTCCATAAAGTCTGTTTGCACTGGAGAAATAATGCCCGTTTGATGCTTCTTCCTTGTTTGGTAGATCCACTTAGTCCAGGTGTAAATAGGGCCTCAGTCTTATATTTGGCTCTCACATTTACTTTGCAATATAGATACATTTACACGCAGTCTCTCTCTGTGACTCTTTTCCGGTCGTCCTTGACCTTCCATCTTCTGACGTATCAGCATACCAGAAAAAAGGTATACTTTGTGCATACTACGAAGTTTATTCCCTTTTTTGACATGTCGTTGATGAAGGGGAATTTACAATACAACACACATGTAGTATTGATTGGCACAAAAACAGTTATAATAGTGATAAACAGCAGTTAGAGCACTGCCAAAATAATCTTTCCCCGTTTGATCCCAGTTCACAGTTTGCTGCTTCTGCGAGTCCAGTCTGGTCCCCGGGGCTGGAGGGGGTCTAGAGCAGCGAGCTGGAGGGGCTGCCGGGCAGCGGGGGGCTGTGACTGTGCAGGGTGAGGCTGTGGCTGTGGGAGGGGCTGGGGCGCACAGGCAGCAGGTCGTAGTGGCTCGGGATGTGGCTGTTCCTGGGCAGGTCGTACGGGTTCTGGGGGTAACTGGGGACCACCATGCCGTTGGCCCCCTGGATGATACTGATGGAAGGTTCTGGGAAATTAAACATAGGAATTCAAGTACAAATTATTTGGTTGATTAATCAGTTAGAGAAACAATAATTTTTGCTTCATGATTTAAGTAACTTTACGTGAGGATTCACTGCTTTTTCTACATTTTAAGTGACTGTTAACTGAATGCATGTGGGTTCTTTGACTGTTATTCTGACAAAAAACACAACCATTGTTATCAACATCTAGATTCTTTGCAAGGACTTACTTTTTAAATGATTCACTGATTTTGCTGTATTGTAATGTTAACAAAATAATTAAACATACAAATATATCATTAGTTGCAGCTTTAAAGCCTTTCTGTGTTTTATTTTATTTGTAGATTTTGTGATTTATTAGTCATTTTATTTACCCTACAGTCATAGCTGTCTAAATGATTTATTAAATGTTCACTTGTGTAGCATTATGTGGTTGGGTAAACCCTCTTATATGTAAATATTACATATTGTCCCAGCAAATATGGGAGATTAAAAAAGATTTAAAGAGATGTTGTCCCGCCTCTAGCCGTAAACCTACCCATGTCGTAGATGTTCTTGGTGGGTAAGGTGGTGGAGGTTGCCGTGGTGATGATGGCGGCGGGGCAGCAGTGTGTCATGTGTTCATGGTGAGCCGGCGACTTCATCTCCACGTAGCTGCTCTCTGAGTGTTTGCACGCACCCGGAGCGTCGTTGATGGTGGCGTACGGGTTCTCACTGTTGAGGGAGCAGGTGCTGGACAAGGAGCCCTTCATGTAGTCTAAAAGATAAAACAATATATATCAATCATTTGAACTTTAAAAGAATGCTCTGTGACTCACACTCCTTATATAAAGTGACTGCATTCATCAGAAATCAGTAGCTAAAAATACAAAAAATAAACATTCGTCTGGGACTATTTTCAGCGGCGGATTAATACATGTTTGGTACTCTTTTGAGTATTTGAGGCAGCAGGACGGTGTGTTGGATTGAGTCCAAAAGAAATGATAGTGTGTGTGTTCAGGGTGTAAAGGGACATGTCACACATTTCAACAAAGTCTTTGGACACAAATGGAGCTGTATGGTCAATCAACATGGCTCTGAAGTCATGGTTGGTTGTGGTGTTTTCACTGGTGTCGCAGTAAAAACACCTAGAAAACAACCATTATTAGCCTTTAGGAAACAATACATGTTAGAGTCATTACACAGCTGGACAACAACGGTTACATTGCAAGGCCAACATCAACATTCAAAAGCAGTTCAGGTTAAAACAGCAGCTGCAGGAAGAGAAAGGAAAACACACAGCATTCAGTTATTGTGAAGGAGAGATTCCCCGGGGTGAGTTTTGGGAGTGGTGGGGGTCAAAGCAGGAGGAAGACCCCAGCTGAGACGGGAAACACACAGAGGGGAAGAGGTCGTCCTGCAGAGACACAAACACACAGGTGAGCTCTTGTTGGTACATATCAACAACATCAAGTCAATAACAATCATTACATTCCAGGACACTGAGTCAGGTTAGGGTCTGAGAGGGGCTTCATGCTGCACCTCCTCTCAACAGCAGGACTCTTGTAGGATGCATGTGTCGTAGTTAGTACTAGAGTTCTTCTGTTACTCTTTCATCTTCTTCTTCTTCTCATTTCAACCAATATGTTGCCGTCGAATAACCTCAGCCTACTTTCAGCTACAGAAACCAATCAAATATCAAAAATATTCAGCCTTTTCAGTACATGATGGGAAACGTTCAACTTTTTCAAAATATTTTTCTAAATATTCAGCTTTTTAAACTCTTTTTTTAACATGGAACTCAATGGGAGGAACCTTCAAATCCTCTTTTACCAACACCCTGCGCCAAATCCTACTCCTTCCACATACTTTCAGCTAGACACTTCATTCCAACTTTAAAATGATCACAAGACCTTCAGCTATAAAATCCTATTTTACACTTTTTGAGATATTGAACTTAGTTTGGAGCTTGGTAGAGAGGCCTTCTTCAGATGTTAACATTAGAGTGGATGGAGCAGCTCGTTAAGTCTAGAGTGCTCTGATCTCAAAACAGAGTGCAGGAGAGCTTGAAATTCACCCACATTTTTTTTAAACCCTCCATAACTCCAAAACCCTACACTCCTTGGACATTACTTTATGCTTGAATTGTAGGAAAACCTCTCTTACGTTGAAAAATAAAAAAAATTTAAGCAAAACAATTAAACAAAATGCCTCTTGAGGGCATGAAGTGACAAAAACGTTCAACATGTCTCCATTAAGGCCCATTGTAAATTCAGCCTGATCTTTCCTCAGAGCAGCAGCTGCACACCTTTAGTACATCTGCCAAAAAGGCCACATTATTGACCCGAAAATGCACAAAAAGCACACTCTGACGCTCCTCAGGGTCCTTTGATCTCAAAACAGAGTGGAGGAGAGCTTGACATTTGCCCAAAAAAGAGAGGATGATGTCCTCAGACTCAGACTCTGATTATTTTCTGTTTCTAAATTGTATTTTCTCCTGTGTGTGTAAATGTGAACATTTAAATCAAATTCAATAGTGAAGCAATCAGGCTTTTCTTCTCTGGTCTAAAACATGTTGCTCACTATTGGACAGGTACAATGTTGTGGAAAATCTGATTAATGAGGGCAAAGAGGACGAAGAAAATCTGACATGATCATCACATGGGTGAACAGTGGGTGAACCCTCCTGTACACTGAGCCCTCCACACTGTCAGACTGTAGACTGTTTCATATCCCGTTACACAACACATGCAGCGATCCACAGCCAACACAGGGAACTGAGACGTGAGGCTGAGGTACAAAATGCAACACAGGCCATGATTGGCCAAGGGAACTGTTCGAGCAAGAGGATTGGCTGAGGAGTCCAGAGTTTAGGAGGTCACAGGCTCAGTCCACCTGACACTGTACCTCTGTAGCGCGGCTCCACATGGTAGCTGAAGCGCCGGTCGATGTGGTAAACACCTGCACAGAAATCACAGAGAAGGTGCACAAAGGGGAACCAAATAAAAGAACGAAAAGACCACAACAGTTCTTGAAAAACACATTTTACGAAGTATTAGATCCATTCTGAAGTGAAAGAATAATACCTTTTAAGTTGATGTTTTTTAACATTTATGACAAAAACTTGAATACTCTCTTGGATTATTTAGTCAACATTTGTATTATACAATGGTTCCATGGTGGTATGGAAAGATTTCGCCACCAGAAGGATTAAGTCAAATTTGGTGTCTTCATTTGCATACTATCCTTAGTATAATGCTATGTTGTGCACTGTGAACCTTGGCACAGCACACTGCGGTTGTGCCCTTACCAGAAGAGACGACCACCGCTGTTACCTATCTAGAAACACTATTGTTCTCTGTACCAAATCATAACAGACTGAGCTATTAACCCAATAAAATGAATAGTGGCTTCTTTTTCAAAACCGGGATAGATTCATGTTTATTTAATATAGAAACATTTATAACATGAATAACCTTTATTTGTATAGTGCTTTGTTGTCGGAACAAGCCACTGCTAGGTGCGCAACTAAGCTAGCCAAGATGGCTGCCATTGAGTGGGAGATCTGCTAATGAAACTGGCTAAAACAAAGTCAGACTGACCCAGGTCGTTGAGGTTACAGTAGGCCCCCC
>CALSBZ010000600.1:447098-467924 GCA_943591055.1 Gobionotothen gibberifrons
GGGCGGATTCTTTTCGGCTGTGTACTTTTGAATTTTTGTGCACTCGAGGCTGTTTCTCAAACTTACCTACCCCTCCTTTAAGCTTACTGGCGAAAAAATAAGGTTTACAACCATCGATATCCTCTAAATTCATAGTCGTTTTAAAGACAATGCATCCCTGATTTCAGCCGGACAAAAGCTGTTTCTCATTTCTGCCGGATTTTGATGTCACTTGCAGATGTTTTACTAACCATAGCTAGCAAGCTATAACTTAGAATGAATCCTGTATGTGTCTCTAGATAAACCAAGCTGCAAATGAGGTCACAGGAAAAAAGTCTATTCAGATCAGACTAAGAAAATAAAACACCAGAATGTATTTGTAATTGACCTCAGCAAACACAGATATAAATGGGGGTCTAATCAGGTGACATTATGACCACCAATCGTACATAAAGCAAAATGCAAATGAGTTCACATCTAAAATATACAGCGATTAAATTGCTTGATGAATACTTGTCAGCATCCTCCAGCCCAAACTAACAACATGTATTTTCTCTGAGGACATACTGTGGGAGTCCTGAGACCCACCTTGGCGGCGCACCTCTTGTCGGGCTTGGCGTAGTGCGCGGCGTAGGTGCAGGGCCCCAGGGTGCGGTAGCTGGAGTTGGAGAAGCAGCGGCCTGCAGAGCTGTTACTGGGAGAGGAGTCTGGAGAGGAGAGCAGGCCTGTGCACTGCAGCCCTGCTGCAGCACACAGCATCAGCACATGTTCTCATCCTCCCCTCTACACAACAACATCATATATACATGCACACAGTGGTCCTGAAAACAACTGCAAGTTGAAATGAAAGGACGTCCAACTGGAATAAAAAGGGGGAACTTAGGGGTTAGTGTGGTTTGTTTTTCCTGCTTATTCCTGTTTATGGTCAGAGAAGGTTAAGGGTTACACAGATTTCACTCACATTCATGATCTCATACAGTGTACATCTGAAATACTAACTTGATTCGTGTTCAATCATTTGATTATCCAGCATGCTTAACACTTGCTGATTTTTTTCCTATCATTTTGATTTTTTTCCCTTTAAATGTAGATAATGTATTTTATGTTAGCCTCTTAAAAGATAAAAGAAACATTTTAAAGCACTTGCACCTTAGCAATTTTTATCGACTTTTTGACATTTTATATACTAAAAGATTGGTTGAAAAATAATCAGTTCCAGTCGATGTTCAGGTTTTCCAATCTGCGAGAAAAGCACCTGAAAGAAGACAAACACCCAGAGCTGCGGCCGTCCTACCTGAGAGGGAGTAGTCGGTGGAGTTGATGTGCAGGGCGGGGGTGTAGGTGACGTTGGGCACGTGGTGGCCCTTCTCTCTCTGCCGATAGCGGAACCACACCACCAGGCCCAGCATGGCCATGATGAGCAGCAGCAGGAAGATGATGCCCAGCACGGCCCCGGCTGACTGGCGCTCTGACGCCAGGGCCGGGCTGATCTTGGTGTAGGGGTTCAGCTCCTCCATCATCAGAGCCGCTGAGCAGACAGGGACAGGGACAGGGGTTTCACATTGGAGTCTTTACACATTTGTACACATTACACAGTTATAGCTTATATCAACCCTACAAAGCCCTAGGAGGTTATTGAGAAGAAAAAATGGTGAGCCTTTTTTTAAGTCTGATTCAAATAGTTTTCTCCTCTGTTTATGACTTGTGGAAATGGGTTTTGTCAGGATAATATTTCAAAAATAAATGTTGCATTTGTTGAAACAGGCTTTTTTGTGTGTTAGTTTTTTTTCCATACTTATTTGGGCCACAAAAGGTTAAAGTGCAACTTGGTGTTCATAATATAACAATCATATTCACATCCAGGTGAGCTTTAATTTATAATAATAAACACCATATACATATATATTTTTGGAACATTACTGCCATGTATTAAAGAAAAAATGAATGTTTTAAGGAATATTTAGAACCAGGTCTAGTGGTTCACAGAAGAATAAAATAAGCATCTCAGACAAATTATTCCAGCAAAACTTTTCTACCTGTGTGTATAAACAATTACATAAATTAAGAAGATTACCCTGGCAATCCCTTTTTTTCAAATTAAGTCATGAACACAAGAGAGCAAACAGTTTAGATAAGAACTCATTATTTTTCTGACTGGCCTCTCGGGGTTTCCAAACAAATCTAACTTTTAACTAATTACTGATTTAAAAAAAAAAATCTATTGTTGCTACTGGCTCTAAATCTAGGTATTTTGCATTACAAATCTTACACATCAAAGTATTCGTCTGCAAAGCTATAAATGGGGGTCTTATAAGGTTGCATGGCAATTAATTGTAATTTCTTGAACCCAATTATATCCCTGTTGGTTATTTTGAACTTGTGACCACTATTTCTCTGTGTTGATATAATTCATTATGATGAGCTTGGATTGATGAATTCTTCTTTACATAGTCAACAATTAGGCTGTGTAAAATCCACTTATTAGCAAGTGAATTCTTGAGTTACCACATTTTAAACAGTTCATCTTAAAGTCCCAGTGAAAGATGGTGCCAAATGTAAAGGGGCCCTATTATGCTTATTGGTGTTTTCTCTTTCATGTAGTGTGTTATAGGTTTTAGTGCATGTAAATGGTCTGCAAAGGCTGAAATCCCAAAGTTCCCCCCAGAGGGAGTTTCTCTCCCACACACGCCCTCCAACACATTGTACGTGATTTGCTAAGGGGCGAGGCATCTCAAAAGAGGTGCTGCAGCACAGGCAGTATGACAAAATAGACCTGTTTGAACATTAAAGCTTTAAACATATCACATGGCACAAAATACAAACCAAAAAGTTAGCATAAAATGACCTCTTCAAATACATTCCCTTAAGGCGTTCCTGAGATATCAAATTGACAAACATGTGACAAATGACATGTCAATGGGTCCTTGGCCACATCGCCAGAGCAGAGCCTTCAGAAAGTTATACGGACAAAAACCTAATTGTATAATGGATCAAACATTGTGCAGACATGTTGCTCCATCAGTCCACCAGAGAGCAATAAGTACCTTTCCAGAAACACTTCCTCTGTACATTTCTGTATTCCAGTCTGATATAATGAATGTCCTTCCCCCCCTGTGATTGTATTCCTTATTTGTCATCTGAATCCAACAGAAGGAGGCTGCATCAAACCCATTTCCCCCCCCCCGTACAGAGACCATGAGCTCTCACCCTGGTCACAGCGGATGCCTTTGAAGCCGATGCTGCAGTAGCAGGTTCCCGTCACGTAGTCACAGGTAGCGTTGTTCATGCACTCACAAAGCTGCTGGCAGCCGTACCCAAACGTCCCCGCAGGACACTCTGCACGCAGGAGCAGAGCTTTAATATGTCCTCAAGTCTTACAGGTGGGGGCACACATATTACACTTATGTCCTCATGTAAAAATGTATAGCAGATGTTCATTACAAAGACAATTCTATTCTTATTTTCATGAGGTTTCTTCTACTATCTTTACTTAGCAGTGGGTTTATGTTATTTGATATCTTGATCACATTTCCAGAAGAACATTTAAAAATGAAAGTGGACTAAAATGTTCAAGGAATTGATGCAAAGATCATGTATAGATACAATGCAAATGAGGCATTATCTTATAATATGTGCTAGTTTGCAAACATTCCTGGAGCAGAAATCTGGAAACATTTGACAAAATTACATTTTTGTTTATGTTAGACTTATGGGATGTATCTTTTTTTCATCACTCTGTCAACCAGAAAACCATTTTTTAAAATAATTTCCATGTTTTTTAGGTTTTGAATGACATAAGTACAAACTCCCGTTCAATACCTATTACAGGTTTTCGGAGAATGTACATTTAAATATGCTAAAATGCTAAATAATATGCATTATTTAAAAAAAAGTAATGCTAATTTTAGTGGACATTTAAAAAAATCTACAGACGCAAACAGACACAGTTAGTGAAATAAACACCTAAATGGGTTTTTTGGATGTTTTCTATCAACTTCTCCGGGAGCAAAATAGATCTTGAGACTGACCAGTACATGAAAAACGTTTGTTTTGCCTCCCCTTAGAAGATATAATTGTTTATTCCATTAAAATGATTTGAAAGGCCTAAGTCTAATCAGAACAGACGTGTTACCAATGCCAAACAGCATTTTGTTATTGTATTTATGGAAAGATGATGGAATGACTGCACCTCTGGTCTTCCTTTAACAACAATAAGGATGTGCCGGCACTCACTGAGCTCGCAGCTCTGTCCTATGAAGCCGGTCCTGCAGGAGCACTGTCCGCTGATGTGCTCGCAGTCCGCCCCGTTCTGACAGCGGCACACTTCAGCACACTGAGAGCCGTAGAAACCTGCAGAACAGCCTGGAGAGGAACACACAACAACAGCAGGTCTTATGGTGATCAGTGCATCAGGTGTCAAACAGAGGACACCATCCACCTATCATCATCAGCTGGGAGATGATCCATGAATCTGGAGATGTGTTTGAGAGCATCTTTTCTGTGATTGGATCATCTGTTCCGTCACAATGGATCATCTCTGCAGTTATGAACCCACCCAGTCTGCAACTACTGAAGAAACCCAAGTGGTTGCAGAGTTAGTCAAGGAGCGTGATGTTCACACAGGTTTTAAACAAACTAACAAATGTGGAGGAAAAAATAATGCTAATTTTTAAATCTTTAACCATGTCATCTATGAGAAACAATGAGTTCCAGGTTTAGTTTTGACGCTTTATACTTTCTTCTTCTTTTTTCCAATTCAATGGTTTAACAAATACTTACATGATAGCATACATTTGGTTGATTTATTTTCAGATAATATGGTAGCACAACATTAAATCAAAACTGGGAATAATTACAGATATAACAACCATCTCCACAAAGTGTCCAGAAAAAAGTGAAACATTTAAAAGTGTGAACCAAATGAACTGGAAATAAGTGAAAGCAACCTAAGGAATCTTGACCCGACTTCATGACGTCTTGGCATTTCATGTATGTGATACATCAAATTATGACTTTTCCTGAATTCAAGGAAACCTTTAAGCTACTAATTATTTAAACTATTATGTACAGTATTAAAATGGTGGCACTGAACTAAAGAAGGAAGTAGGGATAGAAGGAGAGAATGAAGGACTTTAGGAGCTGGAGGAAGAAATGTCTTCAGGCATGTCGTTTTTTCAAACTGCCACCAGATGGAGGTGCAGGTTTGAGATGTTCAAAGCGGTGGCCCTCTGTGACTACACTGCATGAGGTGGAGGTGCGAGAGGATATTAGCTTAGGAAGTTTGCTAATGAAGTGAAATGACATGAGAGTACCTGGGTGTTAGCCATGATAAGTGCTGTTCAAATTCTCTTAGTGATAGGATGATTATCTACTTAGCATTGGATACTTTGGATGATCCTTTACGAAAGGAAAGAAGATAATGCTGCCCCATCATTCCTTGCATTTAAAGTGACGCACCACTTGGCTGTTGACGTAAAAAAAAAGAAGAGATTGTGACCCAAAAACACGGATCATGTAAGTTACATTCCTTATTAACAATCTTTTCAACTTATGCCATATCTATTCAAAGTGCTCAAACCAAACTAAATGTGAACTTTGAACGATACACTGAATATTGTTGTTAAATGATCAAATAAAGCCAACATTTCAGTGTTTCCTGAGTTGAGTGGTCTTCCTTGGACTTGTTTAACGTTGGAATGGTGCACAGTAGTATATTCGTAGCCCTTTCAAGTAATGTGTATATTGCATAAAGTATAATTATTTTAAATAGTTTCATATTGGGATTCATGAGGTGAATGGGGCTTGAGGGAGAGCGCTAGCAGCCATTTACTTTAATTTCCCTTTTTTTAATTTGAATTCAAACCATGGTAATGAAGTAGTATATTTTTCACTGTTGTCCACGTTTATAAAGACCGCATAAAACAACATGATAAGAACGCACTGGGGAAAGTATCTGCAGTTTATGCGCTTTTAATAGTCCATTTAGGGAAAATGTTCCCAAAGCAGATGCACAGCAATAACATCTGGTGCATCATAATTACAGTGCCTAATTTAATGCAGTCGGGGTTTTTTTAGTACAGAAGTTGTCTTTTTCTAAGTCTTGTAGAATTCTCCTTCACATCTTTCCTTAACTCCATGATGGTTTTCACTGAGGTTTAGGAAAAGAGGTTTAGGAAAAGACACTGTGTCCCTTATTTCACGTGTGTGTGTGTGTGTGTGTGTGTGTTTAACGCACGCTGAGTACAGAAGAGTCCCGTCCATCCAGGGCTACAGTTACACTCCCCATCAGTGGCGCTGCACTGGGCTCCGTTGTGACAGTTGCATGTGTGGATGCAGTCGGGACCCCACGAGCCCTGAGAACACGCTGCCAAAAACACACACATAGTGAGAAAAATAAAAAAGGGAAGATGAACAAATGCCCACACACTCCATTTAACTGTCTCCCTCTGTAACAGTCATCAGAACGGGCCGTGCCTTCATTAGCTTCACAAGTGATTGGGTGATTGTGGCAGCTTTGCTCAATGCGAGATGGATAATTAATGTCAGAGCCAATGGAGTAATTGCCTTGAGTTCTTTTTTCTCCAGTTGTCTCTCTTTGGTTCGTGATCAACTGAAGTGGTCGATAAGTGCTGAGGTGAGAAGGAGAAGAGAGTGAGTGTGAAAGAGCAAGGGAGATTATTTGTAGTGTCTCACGTTTGGAGCAGTCCTCGCCGATCCAGCCCGGGTAGCACTGACAGGAGCCGTCGATGGGATTGCACGTGCCGTTGTTGGTGCACAAACACGTCTCTGCACAGGCTTTACCGTACTTCCCACTGGGACACACTGCAGGCAGGGAGACACACACAATCCTATAGAGTGAGTCATAATGACAGGAGCCTCATTTATAAACGGTGCGTACGCTCAAAAGATGGCGTACGCCAGTTTTAAGCAATCTTTGCAATTTATAAAAAACAAACTTGACGGGAAAATGTGCGGTCCTCCACGCACACTCTGACCCATCCGTATGCGGTACGCACAAAAACGGGAGAGGCGAGAAACTGCGACACCGTTGGCAGAAGGAAGACTGGAGAGAAATATGTGGAAATAATACTATAAATAAAATGTTACCTCTCATGTATCATATGAAGAATTAATTTCCACAAATTGATTAAAGCCAATCTTAAAATGATTTAACAAACGCCTGTTTGAGACTCCTCAGTGCACACAAAAACATAACTTGGGGAAATAAATAAATCCGGAAATGTTATTGATCACCCCTCGATTATATTCTCGTTAAGAAATGTATTCTCATAAATGATGCGGTAAACAGAAGGATATAATTACATCTAAACTGACGTCGTTTTGCATTTCTATAGGTTGTATAGATACGAGCATGGTTTTATATACTATCACGTTTAATCATGTTTTATGCCGTTTGCCAAGACTTGATAAGTTGCTCGTAAAACACAGGAGGTATGGAAACTAAGAACACCATATGTGGTAAATTGTACAGCTAATATAACACAACACATTAGTTGTATTTCCTTTAACTGGTGGATATAGAGTTGCTGCTGGGGGGATGAGACGCACAGCTGATTGACAGCTGGAACACAAACCACCAGATACAAAAAAATATCCAGTTGTCATGACTCCACTCCGGAGGGATTCCCCGATCATTTCTTACAGTTTCTCATCAAGGGGGGGGGGGTCTCCTGTCCCCGGTACAAATACACTGCCTGAGGAAGGTTATGTGTATTTTTTTTGTCATTAACTTTTTCGGACCACTTATTTATTTATTTTGGTGACGATCCGACCTCCATGCTGCTACTCTGGTTCAAACTGCATCCACCAAACAATATGATTTATCTCGACCTCCCCAAAATAACCAAAATCTGACACGGTGTGAGATGTCTTTTTTAGCTGTTCTGTCGTCATTTCCTGCTATCTTCTTCATGCAGTCAGTCAAAATGAATGGGCGTTTCTTTGACTATTTATAGGCAAATATGGGCGTTACGTGAAGCCCGCAAAAGCTGCGACGCATTTCGAGTTCATTGTGATTTATAAAGGGAAACCGGCGTAGGACGTGTGCGCGCAGTGTTTTATAAATCAGAATATTTGTGTGCGTATTTATTTGCTTTGTCCTACGTGAGCCACCTTCCCACGTGAATCCTACGCAAAGCTTTATAAATGAGGCCCCAGGCTGATTTGGTGGAAGAAGTCGTCAGATATTTTACTTCTGTAACGAAGCTTTACCGTATTGTAAAAATTCTTTGAGACACGTAAAAGAAATACAACAAACCTTACTTAAGTAAAAGTAGAAAAAACATTGGCAACAAAATGTACTTAAAGCACAAAAAAAAGTACTCGTTATGCAGAACGGACTTTTTCTGACTTATATATTGTATTATATTGCTTTTTTCTTTTACTATGTTTACTGCAGGATAGCTTGTGATTTCCCCCCAAGTATCAATCAAGTTTTATCTTACCTATAATGATGCATCATAATTGTTTTCTTATTATTATGTTTATTTCCTTATATTCTCTTCTATTTAAGTTAAAAAAAATATATAGTTTAGTAAAAAGTTAAATGTTTCTCTATGAAATGTAGTGGAGTAGACGAACAAGGTATCAGAAAGTGTTCCCTTACCCATACAATTGTACGTTACAGTCATTACGTGGGTAGATGTACTGGGTTACTTACAATATACTATAATACAATGTTGTCAGCACAAAAATGAAATTACACTCGCGGCCATGTTCTAATATTTCCTGACAAGTATGCCACATAGTACTTTCTTGTTGTGATAAATAGTGAATTATGTAGATTTTCTAAAAGGAAAGTCATGATTTTGATTAAAAAGAATATGTCATCAGAAAGAGCAATACCATCAGTCAGCCTGACACATTATAAACTGATTCATTATTAATTGTCGATGTCAAAAATAGTGGAATGAGGATGGAAAGTGAAGAAGTGGAACTTGAATAAACAAATCCACAGCCATGCTAACAGCTCTGCATTGCTGTACTTGAGCTACATGCTAACTCATGATAGCATGCTGAGATACAGGTTTTTAGCAGATATAAGGCTAAAATGGCCCCCATTAAAGTATACATATTGACATGCTTGCTTATTTGCAATGAACCCAAAGTACTGAACCAAAGTAATGAACCATATGTTGGGCGGCAGTAGTTCAGTCTGTAGGGACTTGGACTTTGAACCGAAGGGTCGCCGGTTCACTTCTTCTTCTACCTATCTATCTATCTTCCTTTTTGAGGGGTAGCATGCTAAAATGGCGATTTGTAGCATAAATGCTAACATGTATCTATATTATAACACAAGTATAATAACACGATAGCTTCATTAGTCATTCGTTTGACAGGTTCAGTTGTAAACCAACGTATTGGTAAAATTAACAACAATTATTTAAATTCATCCTGAGTGAAAACATTTGTGTATGAAATTTGAATTGCAATACATCCATCAGATTTCACCAAATCCACACAACTAGATCTCAAGGTGTTGCTATAGGAAAAGTCAGAGGATCATCAAAGTTATTGGGATTCAACCTCTGGGGAACATGAATGTGTATACGCAAATAATGGCTTGGTGTAAATCCTTAATACATTACAGGCATCATTAGGTCACTCTCTTTCGTGGTGGTGGGTAGAGCTTTGACATGTTGATCCGAAGAGGGAATTTAAAAGACGTATTATGTGTTTTACTACTACTCCTACTACTCCCCCTACCCCTACTCCTACTCCTATTCACTCATACTCCTTGTCAGGGACCAAGCAGTAAGGCAACAGGACACAGGAGTGGTTTAAATAAACTAGGGTTTTTATTTACCCAAAAGTCCACAAAAAACATCATATAATAACTAGGCCTATAAAAGAGGTCAACAGAAAATACCTCAAAGAAACATAACAGGTGTTAACTCAACAAAACTGACCTGCTACAATGAAAAACCAAGGAACCTATATAGTGGCTTGGCCAAACCAAGTTGAACCCAAGGGATGATTAATAGTCACATCATACACAAAGGACACTGACAAAACCCAAATCCCCCCTCCGACATCGAAGCAGGAGGTTTGTCCCAATCTGTCCCAATTGGCTCCTTGCAGTATTTATGAGTCCTCAGCGCTCGGCCACGCCCTTTGCTGAACCAGGAATTAAACTCCCCCAATGGACATGGTAACTCAAGAGACAAAGAAAGTAATTAATGCAAACAAATACTTGTGTTAGCTGTGCTAAAATGTTTGAAGTAATGTCATATTACAATCAAATAAAGAGTTTACCATTTAGAGCAAATGTGTGGTGTTAATTGGCATGTTTTATTGTAGCTGCACTGAAGCGAAACTACTGAAGATGAGGATGATTGATTGATTGATTGATTGATTGATTTTATTTCGAACAAGTAAAATAAATAATTACAAAACAAAACAAATGTTGCAATGCATAGTCATGTTAGAGAAATCAAAACAAAACAAAAATGACATTTTACAACAACAACAACAACAACAGCATTAGCAACATAAACAGTGTGTTCGAAAAGGACTGAGAAGAAGTATAACTTATTTAATCTCACCCCCTTGTCCCTAAATGATTTATTTATAATCTGCAATAATTATCATTTGTATGCATTATTATTTATATTAGTATTATTAATCTGCTTCACTTATTGATTGACATATACACATACACTGATATACATATATGCACACATACATATACACACCTACATACTCATACATATACACATAGTCAAACACCTTCCCCATCCCTGTACCTCGAGAAAATAATTTCTCTGTATTTCCTCTTAAACTGGTTAATGTCTGGACATCGCTTTAGCTCCACATGCACACTGTTCCATAGTCTCACACCACAGGCTGAGATACAGAAAGTTCTTCTGGTTGTACGGGCCCTATGAATTTCGAATTGAAATTGTCTCCTTGAACTATATCCCCCCACTCGTTGAGTGAATACTTTTTGGATGTTTCCTGGTAAAACGTTATTATTTGCCTTAAACATGATTTGTGCCATTTGGAATTCTACCAGGTCTTTGAATTTTAACAATTTTGACTGCAGGAATAATTTGTTAGTGTGATCAAGGTATTTGGCATTGTGAATGATTCATATCGCTTTTTTTTGTAGAATAGATACTGCATGTATAGAACTTTTGTAGTTATTGCCCCAGATTTCAGCACAGTAATTCAGATATGGTAAGACTAGTGAACAGTAGAGAATGCGAAGTGATTTCTGATCTAGAACTTGTTTTACTTTGTTTAGTATGGAAATGCTTCTTGACAGTTTTGATTGTACATGTTTTATGTGTAATTTCCAACTTATTGTGTCATCTATTATTACCCCAAGACATTTTATTTCATGGACTCTTTCCATTTCAACCCCATCTATTTGTATTTGCATCTGTGTTTTTGTTCTATGTTTACCGAACAGCATTCATTTTGTTTTACTCAAGTTTAATGATAGTTTATTTTTGTCAAACCATGTTTTTAATTTGTGCATTTCATGTTCTATGTTCTCCACTAGCTGTTCTAAATTCTCCCCAGAACAGAATATATTTGTATCATCAGCAAACAAAACTAGCCTCAGTACATTGGATACTCTACAGATGTCATTGATGTACAGTATAAACAATTTAGGACCCAACACTGACCCCTGGGGGACACCACAAGCAATGTCCAAACATGAAGAACAGTAATTTCCCATCTTTACATACTGCTGTCTATTGCTTAAATAGCTTTTAATCCAGTCTAAGACTATACCCCTGATACCATACCTTTCTAATTTATATACTAGGATGTCATGGTTGATTGTGTCAAAAGCTTTTTTAATATCTATAAAAATCCCTACTGCATATTTGTTGTGTTCAAGGGCATCTGTGATATCCTCAATTGATTCCATAATTGCCAGTGATGTTGATCTGTTTGATCTAAATCCGTATTGACTGTCCGTGATTAATTTGTGCTTTTCTATGAATGCGTCCAGTCTGTTGTTAAATGCTTTTTCTAGTATTTTTGAGAATTGGGGAAGTAAAGAGATAGGTCTGTAGTTCGTGAAGTGATACTTGTTCCCAGTTTTGTATACAGGTATGACTTTAGCTATTTTCATTTTGTTTGGACAAGTACCGGTTTGGAATGACAGGATGCAGTGTAGTTAGTTTACCCTGTGTGGCTGTGGCCATCACACTCCTACTTCTACTTCTATTCCTACTCCTACACATTGTATTTATCTCTGCATATCTTATATTCATGTTATTTCTTTTGTATCATATTCCACAACACCCCAACAAAGAAGGTGATTAGTATCAGTTGAGCTGCATTCATCTCACTCTAGCCATCTCGATTAATTGCACAAGGGGTTACTACAACATTAAAAAATGTGATGATTAAATTATTTTACATTTTCATAAAATATTTAAAATATTTCAATTCGTATTTGTCAAACTCTCATCAAGTGGGGGAGGGACAAAACAAATAAAATATGGAACATATTAAAACAGAAACTGAACAGAATTGAAGGGAAAATAGGATTCAATGAAATGTCTCTTTTCAGAAGTGCCACACTCATTCAACAGGAAGCATTACTAACTGACCTTCTCTTACAATGACAAATGTGTGTTTTCAATTCTCTGCCTGATTGCAAATTGCTTTGAAACATACGTACTAATACTAAACAGTCTGAATTGAATCATCACTGATTGTTTCTAATGCGTCTCTGCAGAAAACAGTACAAGGTCGAGAAAGATTTTCTCATGCCACGTGCATAAAAAGAAGCTGGAGGAAGATTGTTTTATAGTTAATCATTTTAGGGAATGCACATCCTGGATGCTTAAGGATGTAATAATTCAACTTTCTTTTATATTCAGATCTCTAAATGACGTTAGCGTTAGACAAACCTGGTCATTTGTCAGCCTGCTCTGGGGTTTTTGGAAAATTGCCAATTAAAATGAGATACATACTCCCACTACTGAATGTTATACATCAATGTAGACTTTGGGTTTAACTTACATTTGTGAGTTTATTAAATTAAAGTACATTTTATTAGCTTATATATATATATATATATAAGCTCCCAGGTGTTATTCTGAGGGAAGGAGAGAAAGAGGCTTTGGAACTATCATGTGAAATGTTAAAATATTAAGTGCTGGTTTTTAACCTGACGTAACCTCCTAACACTAAACATTTAAACGTTTAATGAGTATTTGCATAATTAGGACACAAATAAAGATGCAGCATATGCTTTGGTCATCTTCATTAAACACTAAAGATGCATTACAATTTCCTGAATGTGTGCTACTTCCTCATGTTAATATTTAGTTAAGATCAATTATACATACATGAGCTATATAGATATTCATGATATTACATTTCTGTTCATCGCTCATTTGCATTTTACTACAATTTCTACCTGTTACACATAATATATCGACTTTATTAACAGGTTCTCGTGTCTATGTTTATAATAGCCATTAGCGAGCCATGGATATTTCTTTTTACTGGAATAATAAAACCCAGGAGGGAATTCTTTACCCGGGAATATCAGAGCAATAAAGATCGCTATGAAAGCTTTAATGATGTCCCTACACTTATGTAACAGTACCCAATGTATGACTAGTGTCTGTAAAGTTTGGATCAAAGGAATAAACGTACATATGCGCACATGAATAAAACCACGTTTAGCTAAAATAATTAGCAGGAGAGGGACCGTTCGGCGGATCCCTGATGAGCTTCTGTTCACTGAGCACACAATTAGCTTCAGTTTCTGGTGATGTCATCAAGTGTGGACAAAACTTTGGTCCAAAGCTAAATATTTCGACAACTTTTGGAGGGATGTATATGTTCAATTGGTGCAAATGTTATATAGAATACATGTTAGTTTAAAGATCAAATTAAGTAAATCGAAGACCGTAAGTAAAAACTGAGCTAAAGTAACATGGTGAGTTCTGGGTAATATTGCCTATAGAAAGTTGTGAAAACAAGATAAAGACAAAAATGAAGACGAATGGTGAGTCGGAACAGCAGTTCAATCAATACAAACTACTTTTCTGCAGAACAAACTACTCAGTATCATAAAAACACTTTAAAAGGACTCTTGAAGAGCTACAAGCTAGGGGAGCTAATGAGCTAAGAAGGTTTCCGCTAAAGTGAAATAATTTCACGGCATTCATGTGTGCAGCAGGAAGTCAGTCAGCTCAGGCAAAACTGTAATGTAATAACTTTAAAGACTGTAATGTTCCCAAAACACAAAAGCTTTTCGAAGCCCGAAAATAGTTTTCCGTGTATGTGCTGGGTAATCTGCTTTTGTTAGAGCCAATGGAGCGCCATCATGGAGCATGATCTACAGGTCTCTACATAACTTCACAGCTGGTCCAAGTCTTGCATCAAATGATTCTGACAGCGTTAGACAGCTGGCCAGTGGCGACCAAGCTTTAAATGTTTTACTCTACAGGTGGTAAAGACCGAGGAAGAAAGCCATCAATCAATCATCCATCAACTTTAAAATCCAATGTGCTATGGCCATTACAGCATGATGTGTCGCTGCACTTATTACAGAATATGTGGCAGTGACTGCATATCTGACATACAGTTAATGGTTCTATATAATACATCTCCATCAGCCTACAGTTATAACATTGAAGCAGCATTGTGTACGTTTTTTACACTGTATGCAAAGATGTTGTATTCGGAGGAGGCACCTTGTTTTGGCCAAGAAACAACCTTCTAGTATGATTTCTTTAGATAGAATTTGCACCTTAATATTGATTGAAAAACCATTAAACTAATACAATATTTCTCAAGGAGTATAGAAGGAGGACATTATATTCAAATAGAAGAAACTAACAACACCGAACCATATATCAATATAATTTACAGATAAGGAAGTGTTCATGGTGTGAACGGGTACCACTAATCAATCAATAGGATACGGCTGTAATAGGCCTAAGGCCTTTTAGTCACTCATAAATAAATCAGTAGATCACTGATTCTTTATTTACTATGGATGCTGGCAACAGTCACATAGTCCAAAGTGAAGGTGATGTTTGACCAGTAATGGTCGAGGCGGGATTTGAGACAGTTAACCGTCTTGGATGTGACAACGCTTTCTGGCAGATCATTCCACAAGTCAACCACACGCAGGCTGAAAAAGTTGCGGTGGATAGTCAGTCTTGAGTACTGTTTCTTCAACTTGAGGCAGAGTCCACGAGTCCTGGTGTTATAATCCCGTTGTAGTGGGCATGATGTTTTGTAGATGTTGTGGAGATATTTGAAAACTTCAATCATATCTCCCCTCGCCCTTCTATAATACATACTCGGGATTTTAAGACTTTGCAATCGTTCTTGATATGGTAGGTCCTTTAGTTCTGGAACCAGCTTCGTTGCCCTTCTCTGTATTTTCTCGATGAGCTCAGCATCCTTTTTGTACATGGGGGACCAAGCGACATTCCCATACTCGAGGAGTGGCCGTACAAGAGAGGTGTATAAACTACGTACTACGTCAGAGTCCAAATAAGTGTATGATCTGCGGATCATTGCTAGGATACCATTCGCTTTGTTACTTGCCCGACGGATATGGTCACTAAATGTCAGGGTATTATCAACATTCACACCAAGGTCCTTTTCATTCTGAGTCTCGGATAGGTTTATAGTGTTTGAATTATCACCCATATTATATATATATATATAATATATACTCATATTTTTGATTCAGAAAACCTAAGTGCATTACTTTGCACTTTGCTGCATTGAATTTGAGCTGCCAACACTCGGACCATCTTTGCATTTCTCTGAGATCTGACTGGAGTTTTTCTGCATCCTCTTTACACTTAATTTCCTTGAAGACTTTAGTATCATCTGCAAACATCTGGACCATGGAGCTCACATTATCGGGTAGGTCGTTGATATAGAGGACAAACATTGCAGGACCCAGGACACTACCTTGTGGAATTCCACTGAGAACTGGGCACCATCCAGATGGTTTCCCGTTAACAAAGACTCTCTGTCGCCTGTTTTTGAGAAGGTCTGAGATCCAGGTGAGTATGTCTCCACGGATACCATACCCATAGAGCTTCTTCAGTCATCTTTTGTGAGGTAATAAGGGTTATATGCAGATATGAAGCCATTATTTCATGTGGTTTAGGGTAACATATATTGTGTGTTTCATTGCTGCCGTTACAGCCACCGAAGTCTGATAATGGGAGAGAAACTTCCTCTGGAGGGAACTTTGGGATTTTAGCCTTTGCAGACCATTTACATGCACAAAAACACCAGGAAAGGGAAACCCCAAAAAGCACAAGAGGGCCTCTTTAAGGTTTATGTTGGTGGTTCGGATGAGACAGAGAACAATGTATTGTTCTTATGCGGATATATATTTTATACAAAAGTTACATTTTGGACAGTTTCCACTTAAAAAATAAATGTGATCTCTTGATTAAAGCAGAGAAAACCCATTTTGCCTAATTTCACTCCTACACCAGTCAATAACATCATTAGCTGGTAGCAACGTTTCTCACACGTCTAGAGGACAGGGATGGAGCAGGACTGGCTCTTCAGGCGGTTAGAAGCCCCCGTGCCAGACGTCTGATTTATCAAGGCTCGCCCAGTTATCTATGGGCCTGCTCAAAAATGCAGTGGCCAGCAGAATGGCTAATGTAGGACAGGGCATGACTAAGGCCGTCTTCATGTTTAATGATGATGAATATTTCACAGCACACTACTGCACCGCCTCTATTTAAAATTCGACTTGGCAACGGATCCTGAGCCAACTGCCTTCGTAGGAGAATTAACACCTGTTTAACCTGCGTGAGCCGAAGCATACTGAAATAATGATGTACAGGAGGAGCCGACAAAAAGATTATTCCGATAAAATGAAGAGGTGCAAGAAGTTGTTGAAAGGGGGACAAAGAATGAGCTAAAGGTTTCAATGTCTCTTTCATTACCTACACTTCTAATCAAACGCAGACATTCAAGGGCTTTGCTTTGTGTGCAGGGCTTTAAAACTAACCTAACGTTAATAAGAGATTCAAGCGTTTTACTAAAAAAATATCAAGAATCTGAAACAGTATAGCAGCTGTTTTCTATCTGGTTCCAAAAAACCTACGAAACCATACGAAACAGCGTCAAATGAAGTTAAATCTAGCAGCAACTTCCTGGGAATTCTCCTATTGACGCAAGAACCAAACGATAATAATATCGGTATGGAGCATATGCTGACACACAGCATGAAACCATCTGACAGGCTTATTCCATGCAACATTGTGTGAGATGGGTCTAAATATACAGTGGCCACAATCTGTCAAATCCTTTGTCAATTTGTTTTGGGTGGAAGTGTCTCACAGTCTTTTGGGGTTGGAGACTACATATAGAATTGTTACATTACAGCAAAAAGTTAGAGGTTTAAAGATTCGGGCATCTATCAGCAAAGGATACCATTATTAAAGACGCTATCAGAAGTGCATTCTGGGAAATGCAAGATTGATTGTTTTTGGAGCTTGACCAGAAGCCAGGGCATCTCTGACTCTTATGTTCTTATACTCTGTCACTCACACAGACCCACACAGCCATCCAACAGGCTTATCACATGTGACATTGTTTGAGATGGGTCTAAAAATACGGTGGCAACAGTCGGTCAAATACTTTGGGTACATTTTGATGTGGGTGGAAGTGTCTCACAGTGGTGTCGGACCAATGCTTTAAACCCTTTTTAATAACCAGTCCATACAGGGTGCAGGGTTCTTCAGACAAACAAACAAGGGATTTCCTATTTCCTATAATGAAAGACACTATCAGAATTGCATTCTGGGAAATGTAGGTTTTAGAGTTTTTGAAGCTTGACCTAAACCAGAATCAAGGATATCTTAGCCAGCTTTTCTTTATAATCTTCCTCTCAAAAGACCCACACAATTATTAAAGTTCCATACTAAACTAGTGCCTTTAATGAAGAGTAAAACGAGGCGACAGAAGGGATGAGACGCTGCAAATGGTCCCAGACGGATTTGAACCCGGGTCCTCCGCATGGGGACCAAGCACAGGTATATGGGCTGCTAACTGTAACAAGAGAGCTGTACGACTGCCCATATTGCGCACATTTTTATTACAAATATTTAACTATTTTCAGTCAATCAAGATTAATTCTATCATTTTTTTAATTAATGAGGAGTGAAAAACATCCTCTTTCTAATTGCATGCATACAACAATGTAACAAGTGCAGGACTTTTACATACAAATGAAAGACTGGCCATGATGATGCTGAGCAACAAAGCCTATTGCCGCCAGGGAAAGCTTTCTGTATTTTGCAGAACATTAAAGTTATGTTGTCTGGTGTCTGTGGTGCATGTGTGCCTCCAGGTCAGCTTGCTGCATCTCCCCCGCTCTTTTCAAGAATTCCAGTGAAATGTTCTTTTACTTTAATACTTCCTCTGATCGCTTTGTTTTTATCTGGATCATCCACTTCAGAAAAATAGCGTTAGCCGTGCTCCTATCTGCTGCTCTTTACTATGATCTCTCCTATAGAGTGATTTCTCACACTGCCAGAGGGCGAGAGGACATACGCTCTGTACTCCAGCTTTAAACAGACACAGGGTCATCTTTGTTGGGATGATGCACAAATGTAAAACTAGACTGACCTTGATTACAGAGGGAGCCGAAGAAGCCAGAGAGACATTCACAGTGGCCGGTGACATGGTGGCACGCCCCGTCGCTATGGATACACTGAGGGCACGACAGGCTGCAACGATGTCCGTAGAAACCAGGGGAACAGGCTGCAGGAAAACACACACACCACTGTTACAGATGTCTATGTATGTGTGTGAAAGAAAAGTCAATTCCAGAGTGTAAAGAGAACTTCTGATTAGTTCGCTGATTAGCTCTTTGATCATTTAATATAGATTTCATGCTCCACCTAGTCTCAATTTAAACTAAACCCCATATGTGAAAGCTTATTACTGGCCACCATATCTATATATTTGTGTGTGTGTGTGAAAACGTGGCTGCTGTCTCCTCTCCGCTGTCAACCTGTTGGCAGAGTTAGCTTTTCTTTGTTTTCACTTCCGCCGTGTATCCTCCTGAGGCCATTTGTTTTAATTGATGTTACTCTAAGTGGTGATACAAGCCGGTGCAGGCTGGTCCACCGCCTCCCTCACACTACAGGATTTTCCTAATTAAGATAATTGCCTAAACTGTGAACCCAGAGCCCTTAAATGTATCACTCTGATGCAGAGAGAGGCTGATGAAAAACGGGTGTGTGTTGTGTACGTATCAGCAGAACAACTCACTGCAAGCAACATCAACAGGTAGGCTATATTTGAAGCAGATTCTACAAACGTTGATTTATGGTCCCCGAATTCTTCAGATTTAACATAAACCCTTTTTAGACCTGATGACGCATTTGTTTCTCACTAGGCTCTTGCTGGTTGCTGACACTGAATTGTTGACGAAAAAACACGGTGACTTATCTGAAAACAAGAACAAGAATTTCTACTGCATTATCCACACATAAAATATTCTAAATAACATGGAGATGGGAAATATGCTATAAGATTGCAGGATGATTTGCTTGTTATACCATGGGGTTTGTTAGAACAAAATGCAGCTAGTAGCTAACCATAGCATTGTTGAGTCTTTCTGAGGAGCACATGAATGCACCAGTCCTTTTTTGTCAATTTCTGTTTAATTTGTGATAAACGCTGTCGATCTAAATGCAAACATTAAATAATAGTTTTCTATATGAGTATAGTTAGGTCAAGGACATGACTAAATGTTTTCCATTCAATCTTTGCTAATAAAAAAGAATGAAGAGAGATAAACATTTCTCAAAGAGATTCTTAATGTTGAAGCTTAATGATTACAGGTTTTTGTTGCTAATTAACAAGCGTGTTTGTTAGTTACAACAGTTTTTAGGTACTTTATTAACCAACTTGGGAGGATTTCTCGCTTTTCTCTATAACATTTTATTTCTCACCTGTTAATCAGTTGGCTGCAATTTTTGGTTGTATTGCAGATTAGGATCTTGCAATATAAAAGAGAGTTTGTGAGCACTATCAGCACTATGAAACACATTTTCACGTTGGTTTTTTGTTTTGTTCTAGTGAACGTTTGCGTCATGTGATTAACATTCCTGCCACTGGCTCTATTCTTTTTCAATGACCTACAGATGGTGATAACGTAACAACATACAAGCAACAATCCATCATTAAAAGCAAGATAAAGAAGAATGCAAGCTAGAAAACATTAATGTTAACAATTTAGGTTTCAAACTTTTACAAATCATAAACGTTTGACATCTGAGACTTTGGCAGATACTGGAAACATAATCACATTTAAATACAAAAGGAGCATCTGCAATTTTTACTTAATAACCGTCAAGCTTTTGATCATAAGACGCCCTTTAACCAAATTCCCTGTCAGATGGGACCATTAGTGTGACATTTAATTGAGCAGGAATATCTAAAAAGTGTAGAAGCTTCAAACTCTGGAAAATGCTTTTTTCAGCTCAGTGACACATTACATTTAGCATATTACATTTTAATTTTTAAGATTTCCTTCTCTACCTGTAATTGAGCATATACTATTCTAATGACTCTAATAAAGGGAAATGATTACTTCATCATTTTGTCGGTTTTCCTTATTGATGAACATGAGGCGGGTATAGTCTGACAGGCGCCCTTCTTCACAGACTTTAATGTGAAAAATTAATTTAAATACTAGTTTGTTTTTTGAAGCTCTCTTAAGGAATTACATTTTCCAACTGTAGTATAGTTGTTGTTTTTTCACTTAAAGGTGACCTATCATGCAAAATGCACTTTTGTACGTCTTTTATACATGAATATGTGTCCCCGGTGTTCCAGGGA
>CALSBZ010000600.1:472924-487496 GCA_943591055.1 Gobionotothen gibberifrons
CACACACACAGGAATACGCTCAACACCACATCTAAATAAAGAAAAACAGACAGACAGAGTAAGAATAGTGTATGTGCAAATACAGTATAACACCCTCCTCCTCTCTGCAGCCTGGCATCTCTGCAGCTCATTAGAAACTTCCTTTGACATAGAATATGAGAGAATATGAGAGTGAGGCACAGGCAGCCATTATAACTCAATTAATAAACTACCTCTGAGCCACAAAGTGGGTGAAAGTCTAGAGCTGTACGCGTTGAAGTTAAAACAAAGGAAGGTGGAGGATGGGAAGCTGAAGAAGGCCAAATGTTAATACCTAGTATTCATCTCCCAAGAGGCAGCAGCACTGAAATACTTTTTTAAATTCTGACTTGACATATAAAACATAACAATTCAGGTCATAACACTCGGTGTAAAGGAAAGACACAGTCTAAAACAAAAAAAGACACACACTTAAAAGTTACTGTGCTTGGGTATAACGTTGGGTTACTGCAGGTGTATGCACCTACAGTACTAGTTATACTATCTTGTGTCCCTCCACACTAGATATATTTGTTCAGGCTTTTGAGTTCGTTCTGTGACACAATTCAAAATGTTAAAGATGTCAGTATGCAAAAACTAAATTATTTTGGATATTAAGAGCGTAGCTTATGGACACTATTGCTAAAAAATGCAACTCTTCTTCAAAATGAAAGGTAGTAGGGACTCAAACGTGAAAAAGTTTTATAAATGACTTGAAAAAAAATCTTGTGTGTAGAGGCTTTCTAATGTCACATATGTATATTATACCTACTCTAAACCATACAAATGTATTGCCTTCTTAATTGCCAGTATATTCAACAGAAGTGTTTATTGGAAGATTGGATTGCTTCGGACACAAAGCCCCCCACGAGAAATCACACACCTTTTCGACATCACTATTGGCAGCTGTGTACTACCATAGCTGTAACTTTGGAAACCAACAATCCCATATTCACTGTGCGAAGGTGAGATTAAAGTCAGGGTTGGAACTTTCATTTATTATTTATTAGATATTACGCAACTATTTCACTTTTCAAATTAACAACTTAGAGCAATACAATAAATGTCTTTCAAAAGACCGTCTTTAAATGTGATTGAGCACACCATAATGTGTATATGCAGATGCCCGTGGATTAATCTGTACCACAAATGGCACATTTCAATTTCACCTGGCGATCATACAACAGTTGAGAAAAAAAGGAACATTGTTATGAAATTGGTGTATGCTATTCATTTCATATGAATGTCATCATATGTCTAACAAATAACGTGTTCAGTCAAAATATGATTGTTCCTCATGTGTACCCACATTAGGAAAAAGTGGCATAACATAAACATATCAAGTTTGACTTGTTTAGTTACTTTGAATAAAAAGCTACACTCCTATTATCTCATAGGACCATCTATCTTCACTGTAATTGCATAGAGCAATAAAAACACTTTACTTCTTCAAACCAGATTTATTTAGTTATTAGTTATTTAGTCTGACATTTGAATCGAGATATTCATCAATATGTTGAATTTGTCCCCAATGTCATTTCATAACCTTTTCTCCCTCAGGCAATGAATAACATATTTTCTATATTCATCAGCTCTCATATCGATCACCACTATTCTGATTGACAATTAATGGGTAAAAGTTTAGCAACTTAAATATGGCGTATTAAGTGCAATGTCACTGTGGAGGATGTTGGTTTAATGTAAAAAAAGAACAACAACTAAAAGAGTCTTAGAGCAAGGCTAGGTCGTAAAAGGTGCTTCATCTTGTGAAGCTGTCAAGTCCATGCTTGAATCTTCATCAGTTTTAGGATAAGAGATAATATATTTATCATTTTTCTGTGTGTCATATTGATCTGTTGTGTCTTCTTGTCGCCAGCCACACATCCTTCAGAATGTCTTCGCTTTGAGCGTTGCACTTAACATTGTTAGTTTTTACATTCTGAGTTAAGGCTTACCTAAAATAAAATCAGTTGCACAAAACACCCTTCTCCAGAAGATTTCCATAAAATCTTCACTTTAAAATAAAGGTTTTCTTATTATGTTGGTCTAATACAAACGGTATCCTAAAATAAATCAAACTGTTGTACATCTTACCTCCAGAAGAATAGTCGTTTCCTTTTTAGACCAACTCGGGTAAGGAAAAGATGAAGCCCTACTTAAGGAAGATGTTTTGTGAAACCAGGCAATTGGAGTCTTCGGGCGTCATTCCTGTTTCCAGAAGCTTAAACTCTGGTGATCCCAGTGTTTTATCAGTCTTAAACAGCAGCCTCAAAACTCACCCGTCCAGCCTGCAAGGCAGCGGCAGAAGCCGGTCACCGGATCACATCCGTCTGCGTTGAAACAGTCGCATCTCTCTCTGCAGTCCAGCCCATATGACCCCTCCTAACAGCCAGAACACAGCAGACATCATGCATTAACAAAACTGACTGTCGAGTGTGATGATACTGTAGATCATCTTCTCCTGTAATTACATGGAATATGTTGGTAAAAGGACCTAACAAAGAATTTATTGTTTCACTGCATTAGGTTTTTGGGCACTTACACAAATTCTTCTTTTGCTTTTCACATCTGCGATTGTGAGGCATCTACAGTATAGCTGTTATAGATGGTACACATATTGTTTATCACTTAAAAGTCGTATCATATTGCATCTTGCATCGTATCTCATTGTACTCGTATCATACTTAATTGTATCTTGTATTATATCGTACCTTGTATTGTACAGCATCATATCATATTGCATCGTAACTCATTGTACTCGTATCATACCACATCGTATCTTGCATTGTATTGTATAGCGTTGTATCATATCGCATTTTATTACACAATTTCCTATTGCATTATATTGTATTGTTGTTATTTAAAGAAGCTCAAACCCTTTTTCCCCCAAACTTTGCACCTTATTTTCCTCCGAAGAACTAAAGAGTGCACTTACAGGACACGGTAAGTCGCAGTACTCGTCCCTCCAGCCCGGGGAGCAGGTGCAGGTCCCGTTGGAGGGGTCGCAGGCCGCCTCGTTGGCACACTGACAGGTCTGGTTGCAGCTCAGTCCCCAGGTACCACTGGAGCACGGGATGGAGCAGTCCACACCCTGCCAACCTATCAGAGACAGAGACACCGTCCAAAGACCATCAGACAGCCATTTAAAGCACTTAGTTTTAGTCAATTGTACTTCCTGAGCACCTGTGAACTCCATTATTTCCATCAGTTATTTTAAAGTACTCAACTAAGTAATTGCTGAGATCTTGGATCACAGTTACATTGCTACAATTAAGTCATACAGGGCTAGAAACACAAGCTGTCAGAAGTTATAAGAATTAAACCACTTTATTGGAGGGTACAATTTAATTACCTGACACTGAATGTTTAATGCCTATTTGAAAATAAAATCTACGTATACACAAAACTACCCACAAAGAAGAGCAGGAAGCCAATCTGTTGACTGTGAACATTTGGAAAATACTTTTGTTTCCTTTACCATTGGTTTTATTTGGGGGTTTCTTTACAAAACGTATCTGATTGCTTGTGTTTTTAGACTCGTTTTAATAAATGTTAGCAATGCGGTAAAATGTTCTGATATCAGCAATCCACAATGGGAATACATTTGTATTATTTAGACTAATGGATACAACTATGAAAATAGGTCCCAAGTTGTAAAAAACTAAAATGATGATTCACTTTGCATGCACCACAATTAAGAAGTTATAATCAGATAACATTTTGGCCACAATGACCAATTGTAGCTTAACAAGTGATACCATTTCATGCATAATAAGTAACTATATAAATATACACATTTAAAATAAATGCACAAATAGTTCTTGCTTTCACCCAGACCTGGAAGGTATGAATGAAGTGGATTAGTATAGTTAATGTTGAAATTAAGTAACTTTATTCTTTTCATTTTGTGCCCTTTTTGTCTATTTTTTACATGCTTGGTTTTACAATGTGTACATACTTGGGCCCCCTGGTGGGGTTAGGGCACAACTTTAAATTGCTACGGCCCTGGTTCATATCCGGCCAGGGACATTTGTCTCATAACAATCCTCATTGCCTTCCCCTCATTTCCTGTCATTTCTCTACTGTCTGCTTTATCACACAGCGTAAAAATGCCCTCTAAAAATATTGTGGACGTGTTGAAGTTATGAGTCGGGTATTAATTATACGTTTCTAATCTCATCTCTAATACAGTATTTATCTCATTTCAGTTATGACTGGCTTTTATCTGAAGGATAGAAACATGTGCTGAATAAGAAATGACACGTATGTGTCCTGATATTCTCTCCTTCCTTCAGACGTAAAATTGGTCAAATATCCCTTCTTTCTTGGCACCCAATTATACCTCATGCTTCTTTAGGAGTCCTAACAGTATATGAACTGTATAGATTATGGAACGTTTGCTCTACATGCATCTACAAGTACAACTCATGTTTGACAAGCCTTTTTCATCAGCCTGAACTAGAGCTCCCCCTCAGAAGCTCTGAGAGAAAAAGGGCTCACAGGGTGAAGACAGACACCCACTTGTTCCAGCCGAGGCTCTCGGGCCCCTGGCCCCGCACTCGGGCTCAGATGTCTCTCCACTTTAATTACCCATGTTCCCCACGAGGCCCAGTGGCGCATAAATATTTAAGGATGCTGATATTGAGATATATTAGGGAAGTGAAGTGGAGAACAGAAATAAGAAGCAGGGAAAAGTTCTGGAGATTGTCAAGGTCGAGATTCACAGGTGAGTTTAGAGCAGGAAAGAAAACCAAAATTAAACAACAAATAAGGAATTTACTGTAATTGATAAGGGCTGCTCTGCCCATTATTTGCTCTATGTGATTGTGAATTTAGTTTAAAAATGTCAGAAAATGGTTGTGAAAAATGACCATAACCATTTCTTGAATCCATTTAAATGTAGTAATTGCGGCAGTGGCTCAGTCAGTAGGGGCTTGGACTGGGAGCCGTAGGGTCGCCGGTTAAAGTCCCCGAACAGACTTCAAATATGGATTGTGGAATGCTACTTGGAGAGGTCCCAGTTCACCTCCTGGGCCCTGCCGTGGTGCCCTTGAGCAAAGCACCCCATTGCTCCCCTGGCACTGCTCCTAGCACTAGACTTGTAGTAATAAGATGGGTTAAAAGCAGAGAACACATTTCACTGCGTGTGCTCTGCATGTGTGACCATTAAAGAGGGTTTCATCCCTTCCATTCTATTCTAATTAATTGACCAACAGTGAAAACCTGAGAAGTCCAAAGAAAAGCAGGAAACCCTCAAAAAATTAAGAAAATCTAAACTTAGATATTTTTGCTCGGAGTATTTCTTAGGTTAGAAAGCAATAGTGAAATTCAATGTGGTGTAAAGTAGCTGTATCTTTCTTAAAAATGTAGGTGTTTGTATGTAACTTGAGAATGTAATTAATCTCTACAAAATAACAGGGAAACATTAAACAAAAAAAATACTTCAATACTAATACAATATGTTTTAACTTTTTTAAACATGATTTTCTAGCGACATTGCACAAATATGTAGCGTGCATTTGTTAAATGCGTCACATTTAGATTGTGGATCAATTTAAGATTTAGAATGAAGAACTTGTATTAGTAATGGAGTATTTTTTTTGTTGCTGCTAAAGGATCTGAGTACTTCTAAATTACTGTAATGATTAGTTGTGTTTGAAAAAGGAATAGTTTGGAGAAATTGAGTAAATAAAAGTGTAGCACAGGACCAGTGTACCTTCTCTGCAGATGCAGGATCCGTCAATGTGTGAGCAGGAGATCTCGTTGTGACAGGAGCAGCAGGAGGTGCAGTTTGTCCCGTAGAGACCGGCGGGACAGCTGATGGAGCAGTCGTCCCCCTAGACACACACACACACACACACACACACACACACACACACACAGATGAAAATCTTCAAAATACATGTTTTAACCTAGGTACTTCAGTTTTTCTACTTTCTGTTAGGGAAATAATTTGCTTAGGTATTCATCCTTTGACACAGTTCATCATTTTCTCTTCTCACTGTCTCCTTTCCCATGGCATAGGTCTACGGCCTTGGGTATAGCTGCTATCTCTCTTAAAGGGGGGCAGCTTGGGCGCATTGTTGTTGCCAGTCTATGACAGAGCACAAGCCGCCATGAGGTAGTTTACTGTTCAGGGACAAGGTTCCCTGGCGCGCATTCTTTTCTATGGACGAGAGCTCTAGTTAGATTCACGGTCCATATTGCTTAGTCTCGCTGATAAAGAATGTTGATTATTACACTCCGAACTAGATAAAACATCGAGCTGCAGAAAGAGTTCTTCAGAATTGGTTTGGCAACCGCTGTGTCAACTCGTGACACACCACCTGTCTTGTCAACTCTCCGGCCGAAACTCCAAATAAACCGTCAGTGTTTGCCATCAGAGCTCCAGCTCTCCTCGTGTCTCCTTCATGAGTCGGTGACTCCCACTGCATTGCTACACAGAAGTTTCCTCCACACTTTCCTGTGTCCACTTTTACAAATGTTCCATCCACAGCCTCCATTGGACTCCTTTGTTTACTTCTGTAACATAGCTACAGATGTTGCAATCAAACACAGTGTTTGTGATTGGCTAAAGGGCGGGACAGCTCTTAGCAGTTGACCAATCAAATCAGAGATGACTGGGCTCTGGTTTCAGACAGAGGGTGAAAAGAGGTGCTGCAGCACAGGCAGTATGAGACAAATACAGTAGAGACACTACATATTAATATGAAACCTGGAAATGAGCGTAATAGGGCCCTTTAAATAATGTATATCACTCATACCAAAGGCTTATTTAATTTTAAAATGATGCATTTAATTATTTTCAAGACTTTCACTTACGATTTGTATAAATGATGTAATATAGTATATGGAGAAATGAAGAAAGGAAGAAGGCATACGGAAAACGGTTAACCAAGTGTATTATCTTTAGCTTAATGGGGAAAACATTATTAACAGTAAGGAGACCATGTTCTCAGTAACAATACAAGTTAATTAGAGACATCTTAAAATAAAGTATGGACTTTCCATAAAATCGCTCCTGGTTTTTGAAAAGTCCAGATACAAAGTGTGAAATATATGCTAGATCTTCAAAAGTTCCACATTGGAAACAAAAAGCAGTGCCCGTGGCATGTCTTTCTACCACCACAAACAGCCTTCTGTGTTATACTGTATATCATAGATGTGAAAATGATGTTGTGTCTGTCAGCTAAATAAATAAATATAAATACAGAGATGTTTTTTTCTTTGCCTCTTGAATTCTTCATGAGCCGTCGTGTGACTGAGCGCACAGGTTTTGGAGTTCTAGTAACAAGTTGACAGACAGCAAGCTTCACCGCCTCTCTCCTGCAGCTTAGCTCCAGGGAAACAGGTCTTGCTCAGGGTTCACCTTTGAATTTATTATGAGCCCACGACTGCTTTGAATTTGATGGCGGAGATGCAGCAAACAAGCGCATGTATTATGGAGGAGGGAGGCGATCATCACTGACTGCATTCCCTGCAGAGGAACATGATGTCTGCGCTTGTCCAATCAGCAGAGGACATGGTCTGAGACAGCTTGGCATTAGCAGGATGTCTAACCTTATTCAGCACGCTGTGAAACAGGCTCCATGTAAACCTAGAGCTCCGGCATTGATCAGATCCTTCGACATGTAAACTGTGCTAATTAAAGCGGCCCGCTCACAACCTGCTGCCTTTAAATCGCTATTAATCTAATATTCACAAAGCCAGCCAAGTGTGCAAAGACAGGAGGAGAGAAGCCTTATTAAAATGTATATAAAAAAAACAAGACTTTGTTAATAAATAATGTGTGTGGGCCCGATAAGGCGTATCATCAGAATTTCAAAGGGGAAGTGATCTCTGGAATAATAAATACGTTTGGATCGATTGATGCTGATATTTAACGTGCATCTTTTTTATCTTCAAAGAGGTTGTTTGGAGCTTTATCAGTATTTCTTTCTCATATCAAATACTAAATCAGGACGAATAAATAAATAAACTTAATAAACCGTTTTCTTTGTTGCTAAAAACTGTATTCGATCCGGATTATTGTAATCACTTTAAATATCATATTCTTATAATAACAAGATAGTAAGATGGCTGGATCCTCTACAAAAAACGACTAATACCACAATGTCGAAAAACTATGCTGATCCTCATTATGTAGAGTGGCATATTCTTTATAATTCTTTATATAATGATTATTTATAGTATATATATATAATAATATGTATATAAATATATATATATTTATATATTATTATTATTTATAATATTTCTATAATATAATGTAAATATTTCTGAAATATTTACATTATATTATATAATTGCGTTTGAATTATTCATGCAATAATGTGTTCATCACAAAGCTATTTTGCTTAATCTATAATAATAATACTTCATGAATTATTCACTGATTTAGATGTAATGTGTTCTCAGATCTTAGAACAGCAAACTGCATTGGATTCTTTGTATTTGACTTTTGATTTGGTTTCATTTTAGTGCTATCATTGTTAACGTTTTATTTGATTTATGGTTTTCTGACCTAACTCTTTCTGATTTAGTTTTTAATACTTGTTTTCAAAATAACACGTTTGATTTGTACTCATTGTCATTGTTTCTATGTATCTTATCTTGCTCCGTATAGCACTTTGGGCTGCATCTTGCATTTGTACTCATTGTCATTGTTTCTATGTATCTTATCTTGCTCCGTATAGCACTTTGGGCTGCATCTTGCATGAAAGGTGCTATATATATTTGAGGTTTATTATTAATCCGCAGAGAAACTAACTTAGTAGAAATACTCAACAAAATAAAAAATGTCCTGAGTAAATGCATTTACAAGTAGTTACATCCCACAGCTGCTAGTATCCCTCTAACATCCTTTAGATAGTAATGGCAAACATATAGACATCCATCTATCCTGAATATGTGGAGCAGAGGATGTGCTCTATGCAAAAACTACGCTGGTTAGTTCATCAAAATAGATGTTTTTCTTACAGTTCCTTTTTAGTTAGAGCCCCATACTATGCTGATGCAAAACAATCAGACTCTCCAAACGGCACAACCCTGTGGAATGACCTGAAGAAAGCAGTGCAAAGCTCTTATGGGCAGATTTCCACAGACGGCACTCAGACACCTGCGAGTGTGTTGGAGTTCACCGGAGGTCACTGGGACGCCCTGGTTATTGAGGGCATCCTCTCCGATACCTGGCTCAGAGCTCAGAGGCTTTGAATATTGTATCATATCTTTGCAACATTACAGCTACAATCAGAGTGAATAAAAAAAAGCATATTCAGGGACTAAAGGATTCATTTTAAAGATGGTAAATCAATTAATTAAGCCCACTGTACATAAAAGATGTATATGATACAAATATATATGTTGAAAATGTCAGATAAGTCAATTTACCCATATGTATCTTACCCATAATCTTACCATATTAAGTTAGTCAGTTTTCTGACATTTCAAAATATTAAGCTACGTCCGACTTCACATCCACCACTTATGGTATTTGAAGAGCGTCCATCTTTCATGTGTTCTATCCCCAAATAGGTTTGCTTTTAACATTTTCAAATTTTTAACAAATATAAAAATATAAATATCCCCTTACCCACATGTTTTAGTTGCCTCACGTTCATGTGTGCATTGTGCGGATAGGGTTATGTTTTAGGTCCTAACCTAAAAAGAACGATTTATAGTTCAGTCAGACAACTCACGTGTTTCTTTAACATGTTTATTAGAAGCAGTATATATTTGAGTTTGGCGATTAGGTGCTCGGGCATCATCACTCTCGATATACATAGCACGATGAGTGATGATCAAATAACTAACCCCCGAGCCTACAGGTGGAAGCTGGGGTGGTGGTGGGTCAGGCAAGCAGCAGCAACGTAAAGGTAGCTGCACAATAGCAGCGGCAAGCAATGCATGGAGAGAGAACTGACAGGTTTAAATAGAGCGGCATATAAAGAGACTCTGTTTGGTTGGTTGAGAGTGGCAAGGGGCGTTATGTATAGATGCAGCATAAGTGCTCGAGTTGACTGCCTGAACTAGCTCGCAGGCTTCGCCCCATTTATGTGGTTTCAAGTCATGTGGTGTCAGAGAGTTCTTTAACAACAAATAAATAAACACAAAGTTTGACTACAAATGTTACTTAATTTAGTTTTTCTCTAATAAAGAGTTGTTTGTGTTTCTTTAGCATTACTCACCAAATTCAATTGTCTCTATGTTTTTTCAAAAGTATTTTAAATCCTGCATTGTTGCATCTATGTTAACTACAACTAGATGACTTTGCTGGCACATTGGTGGATTGTTTGCTACCATGGGGAGAACTGTATCCTGTGTGCGAAAGCAATTAGGGACTGCAAATAACATTTCTGACAGTATCTAGATTACGTTTTGTTGATATTTGCAGGGTTTACATTTTCTGATTTAGAGACTTCAGATTTTTGGAGAAAGCTTTCTGTAATTCTTTCCTTTTTCCTGAAACCAACACAAAAGTCTGTCATGGTGTACAACGCATCAGTAATGTTTTCTAGATTTCAAACATTGGCTCAGAGCTGCACCGGTTTAAAGATATCGATCGAAGCTGTCCAAAGTGTTGACAATACCCGAAGAGATTCTGTTTAAAGTTGTCTTCCTGTCCTCACAGTGACACATGCGGCGAGTTATCAGTGCAGCATCAATTCCCTTCAAATCAATAACCCCTCAGATGAGAGCAACATCTATCTGTGTTCAGCTGCTATAAACCAAATGGACATTCAATAACAGCACACACCTTACTTTCATCTGCTGAAAATCCCTGATATTCTTAGTCCAATTATCAAAGTCCCTGTCATCTCCCTGCTCCTCCTAAAGGTGTCTGATCTCCGCTCAGTCTTTGTGAGATCAGGGAGCGCAGCAGGAGGGCTGGCCACAGCGACACACACAGGCAGAAGCCACACACACAAGTCTCTTTAATATTAACACTAGCCTGACCCAAATCTATCCAAAATGATTATTTGAACTTGCCTCCAATTAATTTAACATCAACTTATTTTACTTTGAACTCTTAATCCAAAGTTTTTAACCTCAATATGGGTCGAGTATATTATGTATTCAAACTATATTGTGTATTTGAACTGAACTGTGGCCATCATGCAAACTAAAATAAAAGCATTATAGTTAGTGTAAACTATTATCCCATATTTCCATGTACAATAGAAATAGGTGAGTAACACCCACACATTTCAAAACAAAATACCTATTTGAAATACTGAGTGTATCTGCTGGAAAAGCAATTATAAGGAAATGTCTTAAAATAGACATATCAGTAGATGACGATATGATACTATAGATTATGTTTTTTTAAAGTTTGTATACTCGCAGAAAACACCCTTTGTTTGATCCCTCTTTTGTGTTTGTGCTTGGTTGTGTGTAATTATGCTGAAAGAAAGTCAAATTGTATCACAAAGAAAAAAGCTGAGCCGGCTCTGTTTTGACTGGTCAACCGCTTAGAGATGTCCCGCCCGTTAGCCTATTACGTGCAATGTGCTGGAGCGCCAGCCAAGAGAGGTGCAAGTGATATCACTATGTTACAGAAGTAAACAAAGGAAGCGTTTCAGGCAGGGCCATGACTCTCAACAAGGCTATAGTCATAGTCTAGATGTGTTGCAAACTAAAAGACAAACAGACACACATATTGGCCTAAAAACGACCTCCTTAGAATAAGTGTGGACACAAGTGCACATGAGACACTTGCCTAAAGTTACTTCAAAAGTTGGTCTCACAATGAGAGCTAAACAAGTCCACACACAAACACACATGCGGAACATTGTTACAGAGATCTGGATAAAGTGACTCCCCTCTCACCTGCACTCTTATTACTGCTTACACACACAGCACAGCCCTGACATCCACGCCCTTTCCTTTAGGTTGACCTACATGATGGGGTTGCACCTGCAGCAGCTTTTCTCCATTACAAGCCGTGTACTGTAAACCTGCAGAGTCAACAGCCCCTGATAAGTTAACCTCAGCATGTTTCAGAGCATGTTCTGCACCTGCTGCCGCAAAGCATGTGCACATTATGTTCACAACGAGCCTCAACTGAATCAGGCGCCATTTCTTTTTTATTAACAAAAGGTTTTAAAACTTCAGGATGTATGACTGTGACGCTGACAATTGAGCGGCCCGACCAAGCAAGGAGGCAGAGGCAGAACGTCCCAAATATAACCCGGTGTGGGCATTTATTAAATGATCAACACAATGACACACACACAGCCTCAATCCTGCTGTTGTTTCCCTGAGCACAGCCTGCAGCCACCAGGATCTCACACACACTCCCCCAAACAGAAAAAACCCAGAGCCTAAATGGCACAGGTGAGGGGGGAGGAGACAACACAGGGCACCAGGTGCACACAATCAACGGCAACAGACATGGGGAAAGGGGAACACTTTTCAAAATAAAATACAATAAACACTACATCAATAAATAGTATGAACTGTATACAAATGTGCACATATGCAAGGCCCGAAGCCATCAGTCCACAGTGACGAAGTTACCTTCGTCATAATGACTCCAGCAGTTTGACAGTGTACTTATTCTCACATGCAGTAATGTTGCTTCAATCCTGAGACCCTGCAATCAATTTCGTTCCTCTTTTACCTTCTGATGTGTTTCGTTATGTACTGTGCACATCATCATCATCATCATTCCTATGTAAAAAGTAATATCTGTTCTTTGAAAGGATGTTATTTTATTTATAAGTCTTAAAAGGATTATGACACAATGTGGGAATTTGATTTTGTAGACGTTGAAAATATGTTCCTCATACTGCCTGTGCTGCAGCACCTCTTTTCACCCTCTGTCTGAAACCAGAGCCCAGTCTGCTCTGATTGGTTAGCTGGCCGGCTCTGTTGTGATTGGTCAACTGCTTAGAGATGTCCCGTCCCTTAGCATATCACATACAATATGTTGGAGCGCTAGCCAACAGAAGAGTACGTGTTACATAGTGATGTCACTGTAATTAAGTGAGTCCAATGGAGGCGTTTGAGGCAGGGGAGGGGGGGGGGGAGTCGGAGAACTCCCAGGAAAGAGAGAACACCAAAAATCATAACAACGGCCCCTTGATATCATATTTGTTATCAGTTAACCAATGTCAACTACAAGGGATATGTTACAAAGAATATATAAACAAATCTAGACCTTTTTGTATTGCTTGAGGTGGATTTCTGTTTGAAACTGTTCATTTAGAAATGCAATGCAGTATACAGGTGTGATGGAGACACATCAGTATATTTTTATTTACTTGAATACTGTTTGAATGTTCTAAGGAAAAAGATAAAACATTTTAACATTTCCTTGCCATTTGTCCTTTAGTGCCTGGTCTTGCTATATTTGCAGTGTACATATCTACATCTGCTGCAATGTAGACTGTGCATTAAATGAGAGTATGCAGAAGCAATCTCATGAAACACCTGCACCTGGATGTTAATTCAAAGTGTAGACGAAGATTAGAATGACTTCGCAAATTGGAAAGCTTTCCAGCATGAGATATAAATCAGCGGGGTCATGTTTGTGTTTGAGCACTTACTATATATCCCGGGGCACACATACAAGCCCCGGCCACGCCGTCACAGTCCGCTCCATTGGCACAGGCACACAGCTCTCGGCAGCCCTCGCCATAGTAACCTGACGGACAGGTGTCGTTACAGTAGAGTCCCGCCCATCCCGCTGCACAGGTGCACTCCCCCGACAGAGGGTGGCAGCTGAGAGGGAAAGAGGTTACAAGTTAGTCCTCTACATAGGAAGTGAATATTTTCATTTACATGTAGGGAAAAAAAAGAAGCTATTTTGTTCTTTGGAATTAGGAAAATATATCTGTTCAATCTTTTACAATTGCACACCTCTACCACATTCTGTTTTACTACACATATTTTATTTTTTATATACATTTTTGAATTGTTGTATATTTATATCTCTTGTTAACATATCCTATTGTTTTTCTTTATTTTTTTTTAAATAAGTTGTTATAATAGTTCTATAATGTTCTCCTTTTTTATTACCTAAATCCTATTACTGTGTTTATGAATAAGTATTCTTATTCCTAACTTGGCAATAGACCTGATTCTGAAAGTTGTTGTCTTATAATATATCTGGGAATTAAATCTAACCTTTTTTAGATGCAATTATAGGTATTTCCAAAAAACAGCCGTTAACAATTATTTCATTTTTTTAAACAATAATGTGAAATGCCTTTAGTAAACTATATAAAAGAAACATGTTAATATTATTATTATTGTTAATTATTTGTATGTTTTACAACGCAACATCACACAAATCTATTTAGAAAATCCTACTTTTTATTTCATTTGTAAGACATTTCAAATGTATTATTAATGACTTTAAATTCACATTTAAATTAATAAATTCAAGCCCTTGTGAGACTTTTTAACGATTTGCAGATCCCTACAGTATATATATATATATGCTACTTCAGCTTCTTCCAAGAGGCTTTTCCCCGTTGAAGACCAACCAAATAACCACAGAGCTCTCTCTCTCTCTCTCTCTCTCTCTCTCTCTCTCTCTCTCTCTCTC
>CALSBZ010000600.1:487506-517246 GCA_943591055.1 Gobionotothen gibberifrons
TCTCTCTCTCTCTCTCTCTCTCTCTCTCTCTCTCTCTCTCTCTCTCTTTAGATTTGGTTATAGAACTAGATAAAAAGTACATTTATGACAGCTTCAGGCTAACAATACTGACTCATTACGGGCACTTGAACAAGCAGTAACTCCACAACCTTCCTGTATTCATTCTTTGTTTGAATACATACATTATAAAAGCACAGCAGCTTTCCTGCTTCCTTGACCAGCAGTTCAGTACCTGAGAGTGTTTGCAGTCTTGCAGGGGCAGTATTTGTCGCAGATGAGTCCATAGAGGCCCGGGGGACAGAAGCGGTCCTGGCAGCTGGGGCCCTTGAAGCCCTCGTTGCACAGGCAGGCCCCATTGATGTGGTAGCACTTGGCTCCGTTCTGGCAGTCACACTTGTGGGCACACTGCGGCCCGTAAGTGCCGACTGGGCACTCGTCCTGGCATCTGGGGGGTATACATATAATAAAGGGGGAGTGGTGAGGAGAGGTTTGAAGTATATGGAAGATGGTGTTGCTTTAAATGTGAACATGCCAAATGAGAATGACAAGCATAAAATAAAAGGCCTAAGACATGTTTAGTTGATGAGTCATTTTTTTATAGATTCTTTAATGCCGAATGACTTCTTTCCCACAAAGTTACGAGCATGTCTTTGATAAACACAAGATTTAAAGCAGTGCTTTTGCATGATCCCTTTGAGGAGCATCTCACTTTTAATGTCAAATAAATCAAGTTGTTGGTTTGTCCATTAAAATGTTCTACATTCAAGGACAGCCATGGTGTTTTTTTTATTCAACTCTTTATAATAAAGCAAAAAAGATTGCATATTAAGTTTGAATGCAGTACTTAAGAGTTGTGCTTCTAGTATTATGTTCGATACCAGAACAAGTGCTATTATAGGTATTACATACCGGTAATGGATTGGGCTTGTCAGTTAGAATGCTAATTTTGGAAGATATCTCCAAGACTCTTATTTAAAAAAATTCAGCACTGTAACCTCTTCTGTTGATAATACGTTCGTTCTAAAATTCTCTCCATTGTTTACACGTTGTACCTTTTCAAGACATTACCAATTCATAGAAGGATTGATCCTTCTCCCGCTGCTACCTGACAGTAAAACCTGAGAGGTATCATGCCACAGTGGCAGAGAGCTCTTCTTATTCCGCCACGTACCCTCACACCATCATAAGGTCAACAGGCTACAACATTATGCTGGGACCCCGAGTGGTCCTTATAATGAGCACCACTGAACACGCAGAACTGCATTGAACAGAAAATGTTGAAGTTGAAGCCGCACCTCTCGGCTTCATTCTCGACACGTCCGCGAGTTGAAACCATTAAGAAATAGACAAATCACTCAATTAAAGTGGCTCAGTGAGGAGTTCTGTATCGTGTCACGTTTAAATCATGCCGACTTCCTCAGGACTCTTATCTCGGCTAATTCCATTAGAACGTGGACGGGGCGGAGGAGAACTCAATCTAGGAATTATTCCGTGTTGGCTAATTCACCTGTCTGGGGCCTTTAATGAATGGAGGTAATTTGGCTCAATTGAGACTAAAGATGGAGAGCGAGAGAAAGAGAGATAGAGAGAGTGGGAGGAGGCAGCGCTGACCAGAGGAGAGGTTGAGTTGCAGAAAGTCTATTTCAACTAATAGACTGAGATGATGGAAGAAATACAAACGAAAACAATTTCAAATGGCTCTTGGTTAAAATGTCCTACTCTTGGTGATGCGAGGGCGGATAAGAAAGCGATCATGAGCATTAGCATGTGGGAGGGGAGTAGGATGGAAGAACATTAACAAATAGCGCTGCCGGTAAAGTAATATTCTGCACGACAAATGCACTGTAGCTACAGATCAAATGTCCCAATCGTTTTCTAATTAGGAGACATGCAGTGAGGTGTCTCGTGACTCTTTTCTCATATACACTGGGAGAGATGTCTTAGCTCAACAAGGACTGATTTATGAATTAGCATGGGTTAGTTCTTCCTTCAAATGTTGGTTTTTCTCAGCAGTTTGCCTTTATCTGATTACTTACAGTAGAGACAGATAGGAGACACACTGAGAGAGCTAAGTGGACTCAAATGCAACAAGGAATTGAACTTGTGATGCCCTTTAGACTCCTAGATCAGGGACACACAGGGTCACGGTTAGAAATTGACATTTTAGAAACACTGAGGTGAAGTGTCAGAGTCCTCTACAAAAAATTGTTCACAAAATGTTTCGCTAAAATATACTGTTGGTCCATGTCATTGTTGGAAAAAAGGATACAGATCCTTAACGTAAAGTGCCCCTATTACGCTCATTTGAATATTTGTATATTTTGTGCCTCCACTGTAACATATTTAGATGCTTTCATTTGCATATTATACTACAGTAATACCAAACTGTTGATATTACAAAATGTTCTGAAATGTTTTCTATCCCGGTGTTTCACTATTTGACTATATATGATGTTTTTGTATTAATAATACTGCTGCATTAATGTGTATGTAGCATTTACTGCTGTAGCTTTGAAGCTGTCAATTACGAAAAATGTAACTTTAATGAGCTTACAAACACATCCCTGTTTTTAGCTGGGTGTCGATGCACTTTCCAGCTGGTCCAAGAGGCTTCTTAAATAGTTTATTTAGCTTAAGAAGTAGGAGAATTAAGCTCAATCCATTAAACATGTATTGACTTAGGAGCCGAAGAACTACATTAGATAGGATCTACTCGACTAGGAGAAGATATGGTCTTCGATTGTCGTCGCTTCCAATAACGCTGACTATCGGCAGACTCGTTTAAACTATGTCCTTAGGACTTTCCTTCTGTGAAAAGAGGGTAATCGTGTGAAATGGTAATCATCACAAAAATGCACCTTGTCAGATCATTATATTCATACAGTATACATTGGGAATGCAAGGATATGGGGCTTTTCTGGCGTTACCGTTTTGCTACTCTGAATTATATTTACAAATGGTGCAAGATATTGATTTGTTTTGCTGTGCTCACAGAACCAACACACCAGTTGGTCTCTTCAAATCATTGTAATAGTTAGATTAAAAACGGTGTGTTTAAGTTATAAGAGGCATGTTTAAACAAAATACTTTGAATTGTTTTTTACTGCGTATTTAACTTACCTATCTCTGAATGTAACAGAATATCCCGATGGGTGGCATTCATTCGCACAAGCACACCGTTATCTTTAGCAACTACCAACAGGCTAACTGATTTGAACATTATACATTTTGAAACAAGTTAGAAAGGCAGCAGCTTACTGTAATGTCATCCAACCTGCATGTGCTACCGTGTGACATGTTGGAGTTTTAACAACATAACCAAGAGCAGCCTATTTCAAATCCCTTCATCCATAAATGACCGCTTGCTAAAGCAAATGTGATCCTGAAGATGTTATCTGATTTAATGGATTATGTGGCAGTTTGTTTAAAAAAAAATTGACGTAAAAATCGGTCAACTGTTTGGATGCACGGTCAAATTGTTTAGTAAACATCCATACACACATTCTGCTATGACATCATTCCGTTAGCTACTACGCCCAACAAGCTATAGTGGATAACTTTATATAACTTTAATGCCAAATTCCGACACCAAAATGATTCCACAGTGTGTAAACAACATGTTAGTATGCTGCACTTTATGTAAATACCAGCTATTACTAATTTAGTAAACCATGCAGTATTTAAAGAAGCACTCAGGCTTGGTAGAAACATCTCAAGTGCTGTCAAACTTTGCATTTTATACTCTACATAAATATTTAATACTAACACATTTACATTAACACCAACTGTAGCGCCTTATTGTTTTTATTAGTTTCCCCCTCTGTACTTACTGTTTATTATATATCCTGCTGTGAGCCCACATTAATCTTTCCCCCCGGTGAATTCTATCAATATTTTTAGCTGCAACAAGCTAATTTCCCAGGAGGGGTCCAATAAAGTTTTCATATGATTGTATTAGTCCACTTTCCCACTGTACCTCTCTCCGATGTAGCCTGCAGTGCACTGGCACTGACCGCTGATGTGGTCACACAGGCCTGCGTTACGACACGTGCACTCCTGAGAGCAGTTGATCCCGAACGATCCGAACGAACACGGCTGTGCGCACACCGGACCCTGAGGAGGAAAAGGTGATGAGAATACAAAAACCTAAGAGGCATAACTGTGTGAAAAAACCCTCATGTTAACATTGCTTGCTCAACACATTTGAGTTGCAGTGAATATACCAAAGTCATGTTTTTTGTTTTTTTGTGATCAAAATATGCCAATTCTCATTTTTTCAGTGTTTACATTTGTTCTAACATTACTAGCCGTACAATAAATGTAACTAAATAGTCTTAACCAGACTGAATAATTCTGATTTATTTCTTAAGACTATCGAATATCTAAAGACAACTTCTGACAAAGTTTTCAGGACATATCATTTACTTACTGGAAATTCAAAATCATCTTTTAGATAGTTGGCTGTTTTGTTGTTGTCATAATCTGTTATCTTTATATTCAACTGCTTGTTATTGATATTTTCTTTCAGATAATTGAAGGACCAGCCTAGTTAAATGCCATTAATGAGGCTTTTCTTGCCATGGGTGTACATTCCACTTTTTGACGTAAAAAATGGATGCCCAAAATACAAACATTCTAACAGTCATATTTTGGATGAATAAAATCCCCATTAGTTGAACTCAGATAAACATGCACATTAGCTGGTTTCTGTGCAGATGTCGTACCACCCATCCTGCGGGACAGGAGCACTCTCCGGTGACGTGATGGCACGCTCCCCCGTTCTGGCAGGGACAGTGCTGCTCACACAGGGAGCCGTGTTTACCTGGAGGGCAAGGCTCCTCACAGCTGGAGGGATACACAGAAGAAGTTCAAATGTAAAAAGAGACAACATGTAGAGTTTTCCAATCAAATAATGTATAGACATAAGAATCCCTCCCAATCATCCCTCATGACCAACTAGAAGAGTGTGGTAGGTAAGACTGTTGGATGCTGTTTGCACACACAGCATTCAGAGTGACATTGAACAATTAACGAGAAAAAGGCAGCGAATCACAATAACAAAACATGTCACGTTTCATGGCAGGAATGCAGCCGAAACACCTGCTTTATCCTGCTGTGGCCTGTGTGATATGGGAGTGTGTGCATGGCTCAGGCTCGCTCTGTCAAACTAACACACCGGTAGCAGCGCACATCAGTCACTCTGCACAGATCAGAGGTGAGAGGAAGACAGGGGAAACACTGAAGCGCATAAAACCAACAGTGATGTAACAACTGGTTCTTCGTGACTTTGCATAGACGCTAAAGGGTGAAGAGTCCTGGTATCAGGAGGAGCCAAGGTGCGTGACACAGTGATGGCATTTGAGCGACAATGGACTCCACACTGCTATTTGGCTCCCAGAAACATTTTAAACAAAAATGTCAAAAATATGAAGAACAGATCAAATCTCTTAGATAAAAAAAAGCCACCAGACACGTCAAGTGGGTCAAAGATTATGATTGAGAGGGATTCTTTTTTTAATGAAAATGCTGCATATTACACCTATAATGTCAAAGACAGGAGAGAGATACATACAGTAAGTCTGAAGTGACAAGGTAAGATAACCAGAGATTAACAATAGACCAGATTGTATTGTAAAGTCATAATGCAAAAACATAAAAACAATACATTACCCATTTACCGTACTCGAGTGTCACTGTAATTAGCTAATTATTACGAGAACTCACAATTGACATCAAATGATTGTGTTTTCTTAATTTCACCTTTATAGTTTTTCTCAATAGCTTCTTTTTTATTGTGCTCTAAAACTGCAAAAGCAGTGATCGCAACTTCAAATGCTTTCCTGTTTTTACTTTGAATCATTTCAAGTCTTGTTCCGAAAGAAGAGAAAGTGTTTTTGCCCAATTACCGTGTCAGGGGCTTGAGGTCGGATTCACATTGATTTTAGTAAGAAAAACTGTGAAATGAGTTCTTTATTAGCCATAATTAAGCAGTTATTATAGCATTACTCTGCATTAACAAACTCTGGAACTGCAAGGCCATTCACTTGAGTGTTCCTCTCAATAACCTCCTAATAAGTATTGAGAGTACTAACATGTCTATTTAAAGAGGTTTTCGTTTCTTCAAGGCTAAGAATGCACTCCCTAAAGTTGGTGAAACATTTTCAGCTGACACATTTATTTCATGAGTCACGGTACGTCCACACAGCGGCTTTGGAAAAAGCTTGCCGGCGGGCGTGTCTGAAGCTCGACCAACAACCAATCACATGAATCTCCCGCCCCTGACACACAAGCAGCGTTTTGATTGGCTAGAGCTTGTACTGGCTTCCACCGAAAGCTTCAGAAGATTCCAAAGTTGAACATTGCTCAACTTTTGAATCCTGAGATGCCTGGAAATCTCCGCTTTGCTTCCCACAATGCAGTTCGGCGAAAAGTGAGGCAAAGTGACGTCACCCCATTCAAAGTCAATGGGCAGAAGCGTTGGAAGATTTTTTTAACGCTGCTGTGTGGACGTACCGTTAAGGTTCACACAGATTTCCTATTTCTATCTTTTAAAGCCTGCATCTTAAAACTACACAGATTCATATGAAGAAGAGGTACTTTTAGAAAAGGGAAACGTTATTAACAGTCAAACTAATAGTGAATTTAAGTTATGAGGAAGATTTCACTCTGGAATAGAGTTAGACATTTTTAAACTTGGAGTTAATTGGACACTATTGAACACTTGTAGTTTTGGTTACATGCAAATAGACCATAGTTATTAAGTGTTTTTTTTACAATTTTATAATTAGAAAAACTGAAACGTTCTGCTGAAGGAAGATGATATTACTCTTTAGCATATCACATGAATATATATTTTAAAAGAAAAATACTGTTCATGTAATAAAACCTACTAATTTAGAATTGATGTTATGTATTTCATGACCTCAATCATAAGTTACCATTAGCAGAACATTTCGATTAGGTCTACCTTAATAATGCATCACACAAATGAACTAATACATCAAGCAGTCACATATTTATGACATTTCGCCTAATTTCAAAGTTCTTCAATACTTCATTAATTCAATTCTGCAAATTCACTGCATCTGAAATAATGAAAAAGCCCTTGAACACATGGAGAACTCGGAGGCAAACACGACTACTCACAAGGCCCCGGTGTATCCGGGCGCGCAGAGGCACTCTCCCGTTTGATGGTGGCAGGTGGCGCCGTTGAGGCACTGGCACTCCTGCAGGCAGTCCTTGCCGTAGAGGTTGTGGTTGCACGTCTCCTCGCAGCGCCATCCCTGGAAGCCGTCGGTGCAGACGCAGGCGCCGGTGATCGGGTTACATTTGGCCCCGTTGCGGCACTGACAGCGGTTACTGCAGTGGGGCCCCCAGAAGTCTCTGTCACAGCCTGGACAGAGAGGATCTGATTAAAAACTGTACGAGTCCAAAAGGTCCATCTACAAATGAAGTAATCCACTTGAGAGTGTTGATGTGAGGTGGAGAGGTCAGGTGAGATAAGACGAAGAGAAAAGTGAGGACAGGACCCGTATTTATCAAACTTTAAAGAATTACACTTAACAAATCTCTTGAAGATAACTTGGATTAAAAATGTTCTCAGCTGAAAGTGAGACGGACTCATTAATCAAGTGAGTCACTCCTACTTAAGAAACATTTAAAAGTAGATTGTAGACAAGACCATAGACTGCATTACGGAAGTGGACTTGGCCCTCATTGGTTTCTGAATTTGGCATTCTGTCCGTCCCTGTTATGGTTTTTCGAGCCAGAGGTGATAATATTTATAAACAGGGACAGGGACGTTTTTAGTAACCGGAATGCCAGGTACAAAAGCATAGCTAATGCTAAGCTACCAGCTAACGTTAGTGTTTGGTGCTTCAGTGAAAATGCCCTAAATGATCCTTTATGCAAGGAGAGACAAAGTAACACAAACAAATGAGAAAAGACAAACTTCAGTCCATACGCCCCCAACCAAGTATTGTCCCCAATCTTCATGCCTACTGGAAATTAAAGGGTTTTACATCAGTTTAACCTACACTGAGGCACCTTGAGCCCCCCTTTGAGTGGAGCAGATGTGGTAAATCTGAAGACAGCCATAACTGTCAGCAAAAGGCGGCGGCCTGAAGGATCCTGATCTGCAGTTCCCGTAAAGCAAACGGTCATTAGTCAACTCTACAGAGCATTGATGTTTTCCCAGCTGGTGTAAGATCTTTTCAAATCAGGAGATACCTTCCTGCAAGCAAGGCAGATAGACTGTATTTATATAGTGATTAAAAAACTGTAACCTCATATACACCGAAGCACAAAAATAGAGTTTAAGGAGTCTCAGAGGTTTCAGCTCATCTGGTGCTTCGGAGGAAAGTAATCTATAGTCTTGGTGCAGCTGCAGTAGAAATCCTGTCACTGATGCTGGTTGCTGGTGGAACAAATATGTTCTTTAGTTTTAAACTTTTAAGTTTGGTTTCATTAAAACCGTAGCAGCACGAATTATGTGTATTTCACAAATCTTAATCAAATCATATCCAATTTCCGGCAACTATGCTGGCTTCGTCAAATCTGCTCTATACTATATATTTTAAACACGACTTGTTGCTGAATTAGACAAACTAGTCATTTCACAACTTTTCAACAAAATAGGACCAAAGTTGTAACCCAACAAAGTGCATAATCTTTAGACCAACATTTTAAGAATAGCAATAGAAAAGTTGCACGGAAACAGAATGTTTTGATAAACCTTACTCAATTCCGCAACCTCTACTTCTAACTTTTTTCCCCCCGGGATTACAGCCATTCGTAAAGTTAAACCCACCTGACGTAGCCCAGTTTATCTGCACCACAGAGCAGGCACGTGCACACATAGACATCAAAGTGGGCTTGAGCCCCTGCCCTTTTTCTTCCTCCAGAGAAAGTGCCCTTTTTTCCCACTTTTTAATTTTTTATAAATGAATATATATATACTGCTGTTTGCGCACAGTTTCCCTTTCCAAAAATATATTGATTGAATACAAAATAAAAAGATCAGGTCGGGAGATTAGACTGTGAAGTTCCGATGCCCTCTCGACCCTCCCTCCCTCCCTCCCCCCACGTCTCCTGCACAGAGGTGCGGACATCGGCAGTCCCTTCAGACAGACAGGTAGCAGCACCTCCCACTTTACTCTCCCATGTTATGCCGGCTTTTCTTGGTTTATTTTGAAGGTGAGTGGTGATGAACAAATGACTAAACTGCCAGTGCCTGGAGTTTACAGCTAATTAGCTAAAAGACAATAACAAATATAGTTAACTAGTAGGCTACTAGCTAATGGATAACTTAGCTCAAGGTTTAGCTAAGGCAATGTATCATGGGCATACAGGCTAATGTACTGTACTTAGGGGAAACACTTAACATGAATACGGTAAAATGTGTATCTAATAACGTCATCACGATCGCCACATTGATATGCAAATTAGGCGTTAACTAGGCTTAATTCAAATGCGCTAATTTGCACCAAGGCATTGCCGGTGAAACAGATAAAAAAAAAAAACACATCACCTCACATCTTCCCCAGATTGTTACTTACGTTAAGTCAGTATTTTCCCCTGAAATCTTATGTTTAAATGCAGATTAGTTTTAAATCTATTGATGAATTCAGACCAGTCTATGATTCAGACATGGTAGTACACCATTTATATGTGTTTCTTGGAAGTTTTATTTCCATGTGAAGTGTAAGAAAACATGGAAGCAAAATAGACCAAAATAACAAGTAGGCTACATGAAAAAACGATCTTGTTGCCTGTAATGTCCTTAAACAATAACTTCATCATTTTGATTGTTGGCTGCTCATTTAATAACTATTAATTGTACTCGTTTGTTGTCTGCGCTTGTGCGCAGTGAATACTAAAGAAGACCATTGTCTCTGTATTAGCTGATTATTTTGTAGAGTTCTGTTGAGTATTAAACAATTGCGTGACTGTGCGGGTATTAAAATGAATTGGTCAGTAAGTCAGAGATGTGCAACTATATTTAACTTTTTGTTTTACATTTTTTTTTAATAAATGATTATGGGAAGTGCCCTTTTTCTCACTTGAGCACCCGCCCCCCAAAATGTCTGTGCACGTCCCTGCCACAGAGGTTGATGGAAGCATGCCTAATACTCTTTATCTTTTGCGACATCTGATTGGAAACGTCAATAGTTTACAACTTCATATCTTGACTTTAAACAAGTCGAATGTTCTGTTCTTGATGCAGTAAAGACTTCATGTCTGGCACTTTGATTGAAAATGTTTGCAGCATGTCAATCAGTGTATATATATATAAATTACATTTTTGTAAAGTAACCGTGTTTGACAGTTCTGTAACTCTCTGGAACCATCAATCACACATGTATAGCAACATTTAGCAGTGACTGGTTAAGCTGTGCAGAGTTGCTGTTGATTTCTCTTTTTCATTCAATTACCATTTAGTGATTCTTCATGTCAACAAACGACTAAAACACGATGAATCCCTAAACAGAGAGTTAGCCTGAAAACACTGTATGTGTCCTTATACCCATATTGAAACTATTATGATGTCTCTATACCTGAAGGTTTTTTACCCCATCTTCCAGTCTGGCACTTTAAACGCCTTGTGACGTCGTCGAACAAATCAGTTCATTTGAAGGCCTCAAATATTTACCTTATCCTGAAATCTACATGTTTTGAATCTGGAAGGAAGTGATGACAAGATATCCTTTCTTCTTCTCCGTCCTTTTAATGACACTGATGAGTAGATGCTCATAATCTGTCTTCAGAAAAATACATCACAGGTCTTTAAGTGGACAAATCGCCGGTATAAATCAGAACCCGGAGACATGCGATGAAAACATGTACAAAAGACGAGACATTTTTATTGTGTATTACATCATCATAAGAGAACATAAATCTAAGCGCTATTATCTTTTGTTATATGTGCTCACGGGGTGAACTGCTCTCTCCAGACGGGAAGTGAAGTACCCAGTGGCTGATGGCCAAGAGCTCTGAATGAATGGCTTTGAAAACCCCTGAAAATGGCAACCAAAGCTGTCCAGACTTAGTGGACTTTCTCTCCTGAAAGGTGGGTGGTACTCTAACAGATATGTTAGTGTTAAATGTTTCATCAGTACTGTGGTGGACGGTACTCACCCTCGCTCCTTCTCAATCTTCCTCTAATTTACCCTCTCTCGCCCCTATCTTCCATCCTCTCCTCCTCCTCCTCCTGCCTCTCTCTCAAAGAGGGGACTTCTCTTTATTTCTCCTCACTAGTGAGCCAGCATCGTCAAATCCTTTATCCTCTCACAGCCTCAATTATTCAGCAGCAAAGAGTCCAAATCAAGTGACTAATGACTTTGATCAAGAGTAGCTCGCTGGCACTAAGCAGAACTTTCTGCACTAAATCAAGAGCTGCATGATATACTTTGGCAAGGGTTTTCTCTTTGAGGAATATCTCTAGGTTTGTATTTGGTGTAGTCACTCTTTGCCAATAATAAAACGTTTGCTTGCTCTTTGGTTTGGGTCTTCTTCTCTCTCATGTCTTAAAGACAAACACACCTATATTGCATTCTTAAACTGTTAACATCATGTTTATGGCCATCTTTTGAATGCAGGTTACTTTACTACACATTTTGGGAAATACTCAGAGTAAAGTTGCATTCTCATAATATTTGGTAAAAGGGCCCTGTGTTGTCGTTGTGTTTCTACGGTGAGAGCTACCCACAGTGTCGCACACTACTTGAAATCATCACGGAGTGCTGGGGTCGAGGTTTAATTATTATTATTGTTATTATTATTATTATCATTTCTAATTTACTGCTGACGCACCACCAATCAGATAACAGCTGTATGTAGTGTCCCAAGCTAGCAGGGGAGGTAACCATAGAAACGAAACTGAACTGGCTGTCTGCATATCATGTGAACGCAGAATGAAATATTTATACCACTCTCATATATTAGGAGTTTGTATTTAATCTAATTTGTTAAATCATAGATGAGTTAGCCTTGCAGAGCAAAAGGACCAGATGCAGAGCTCCACACCTCATTTATTAAAACATTGCTTTTTTGTATTCATATATAACAAAAAACTACAAGTTGTGTTTATTGGGACTTAAATGGGTAGAGGTTACAGAACCCACCGTAAGTCCTCCAACTTTTTAGTTAATTAAGGAATACCCAAGCTGTTAATATTTAATATCACTTTGCTCTTGTAACCTACACGTACAGTAAGGTGGTTTACATTAAGAGTGAAAAGAAAAATGTGTAGCCTTTTGAGTCAAACCTCTACAATACTTGTTTTAAAATCTTAAGAGGAAGCTGGGCAGGTTCCATGTGCTTATAGGTACCATAACAATTACTTTTGAAAGTTAAAGTCAAACGCAATTTAAGGTTGAATAGGAATATAAAGGATTATATCACTGCATGTAAAAGGAAGCCTAGAATTATTGCAAAAAACAAAAATCAATATAATGTGGCAGCAGGGGCGGGTAGTTGAAGGATTTTAAAATGGTTATTAACTTATTATAGACCTAAAGAATGTTTTTTTTTTCATATTTTTTAATAGCAAAAACTCTAAACACACTCACCTATAAAAGTACAGGCTTCACAACAGAAAAGCTGTTAGCACAGCAATTAGTATTTCCAAAAATAAAATCCATTAATGCCTTTACTCTTCGCACTTACAGAACATACTGAAATATTGATGTATAAAACTTCCTTTTTAATTCAGGGGCTAATTGGAAGATCCAAACACAGACCACCCTCCTACGCAGATGAAAAATTAAATGTTATGTGGCTCCTTTCATTTTTTCTTTCATAAAATATCAAACCTCACTTTCATTCTGCAATTACTGACCATCATTTAACATGAAAGGCTTTTTGTGTAGCCTCAACTGGAGGAACAGGGAGGGGGGACAACTTTCCGTTTTAAAGAATAAAAAAAGTACTTCATAATGAGTCAAAACAAGAACCACACTTTTGCTTCATGTCTCGTTTCCACTAGTCCAGGGGTCGGCAACCCGCGGCTCTTTAAGCCCTCTGCTCTGGCTCCCTTGAGCTTAGGCAAAAATAAGAAGGAAATAAAATAAAAATATTTGTAGGACTATTTATATTTAGTTGCACGGTTGAAAATGTTTCGTATCTTGTATTTTGAGGTGATACTGTGACACAAATAAAAAACGGTTTTAATTAGGTCAACTAAAATATGCGTCATATCCTGCTACGGTCCCGCGCCAGCGCCTTTTCTTACAGGTGAATAACCTGACCCCCGGCTCCCCCGGAACTATGGATAAATCAAAGAAAAGTATCGGAGGAACACACAGGATGTAATTCTGCGTGGACAGAGTTATCTGCTTTCACAAGCAAACGATGCTGGCTTACCGCTATGTTTGATATGTAGAGAGAAGTTGTCAAAGGTGCTGCAGCCTTTACGTATTGGAGGAAAAAAACGGAAGAGGAAGACAGCTGACGATCTTCAGTCATAATTCAATCAGTTAACTCTTTTTAGGGTGCAGCTATATGTTTTATTTATTTCAAAGTGGGCCCATTATATTCATTTTCTTCAAATATGCAGAGGACTCCCCAAGTGCTGTGTTGATTTATTTTAAAGTAGGCCTGTGTATTTCTTTTAATTCTCCTTATAAGAGTTCTTTGTTTATTATTAGAGGTTAACAGTTTTCTATAATGAAATAAATAGTAAATGCAAAAAAACTGTAGTTTTTGTCAATGATATAACAATAACTACAACTTTAAAGGAGCAGTAGGTAAGTTTGAGAAACCGCCTCGACTGCACAAAAATTCCAAAGTACACAACCCAAAAGAATCCGCCCCTTCCTTCACCTCCTCCAACACACATGAACGCGCACAAGATCATGATAATGAATGTAAAACAAATGTATAACACAGTTATTGTCAGTGCTTATATTTTTGAAGCTAGAATGTTTGTTTTGTGAAAATGTATTACAAATGTTACGTCTAGCTGACGAGACCAGGCTGTGCTGGTAACGTTACATATCAGCTCGGTGTGCTCCGTAAATAGTCGCCATAGTTGAAAAGCAACTCCGATATTGACTCTGGTTTGAATTCTCCTAGTTCCCACTTTCTTTTTCTTCATAATTTGCTCCATTACAGTTCTTCTTTTGCGACCGGTAAACGATGTTGAAGCAAACTCTGCCATGGTGAACGTGTCCTCCTGCAGCGGAGTGAGCTCAGCTCCGCTGCAGGAGGACTAGCCGAGGAGCTCACGGGAAACACGCCCGGCGCGCACAATGACTGCACGAGTGTGTGTGTGTGTGTGTGCACGAGATTGAAGGCTGACAGACAGGTCGGCCAACCAGTTATTTTAGCCGGCCCGGCTAAAATAATTGGTCGTAGTTTTTACAGTATTACGGCTTCCACAGATGAATTTTTTGTATGGATTTTTTTTCAAAGCACTTAGAATATGCATTGCTATCAGGATATTAAGAGCATTCCATGGAATATAACAAAAAGTGTATCTCGAGCCGGTTTCTCAAACTTACCTACCCCTCCTTTAATCAAGCTATCAAATATGTTTTGCGGCTCCAGAAAAAAAAATGTGTGGAAAAGGAAGCAAATTGGCTCTTTTGGTCAAAAAGGTTGCAGACCCCTGCACTAGTCCATTAGTCCATCGATTGAGGTGGCATCCTGCTTAAGCGAACATCTGTCAACCATCTTACACCACTTACAGCCTACATTGAATCAGCGTGTACTGTGTAGCCAATTGAAATGTATTTCCATTGAACATTGCTGTAAGAGCTATAATGACCAATTAATGACTTTAGTTTGAATTACAGTATTTTATTTCATGTCTTTGGTACATGGATAGATCATATATAATTCCACTTTACATTGGGCCTTTGTTAACTATTACAGTAATAACTTTCAATTTATTTTCTTCTATAATGATTTTAATTATTGTCTTTATAACCTACTTCCACTAATCACTTAAAGGTCACATATCATGCTATTTGTAGGCAATAGCATAGGTCTCAGATATATAAAAATATATAAAAAACATGCCTAAGAAGTGTTTTGCTCAAAATACCAAACAGATCACCCATTCTAGCCATGCCTCATACCCCTCTATTTCAACACTGTTACTAAAGTGCTGATTCTGGGTATAGAGTGGCGAAGTCACGCCCTTCTACTTCCGCCCCATGGGACCTTATTTCTGAAAAATTATGCATTGAAGTCAATGGTGAGAGAAAGATTATCTTTCGAACCCGTTTGAATTGTGCCACGAATTACACATATGATGTTTGTCAATCTTAAATAATAATTTCCATGTAAAAAAAGTCACAGTTTGTCGTAAAACTGTTGAAATATAAGACTATGAAAAATACGCAACTAGAAAGACTACAAATCCCAGAATCCCGGTCCCGCATACTGGCTCTTACGGAACCGACTAACTCCCCTTGTGTGTATGTACAGCTCTCAACATGCCCAGACTTGGAGTGATTCTCACCTTTTTTAATACTTTTCACCTCATTCTGAAAGAAAGAAGTGAAATGTGCCAACGTGACGGCCGTCTTGGTGTGTGGTGCGAGACGGGAGATGTAGTTCATTCAGCGTTTCACACAAAAAAATGTGTTACTTTTTGTGTTTTTTTTTTTTACACATTTTAATTTTTTTGACTTGCAAAATTATCTTTTAAATTGACAAACATCATGTGTAATTCGTGGCACAATTCAAACGGGATCGAAAGATAATCTTTCTCTCTCCATTGACTTCAATACATTCTTTTTTCGAAATAAGGTCCCATGGAGGTCCCCCGGAAGGGGAGGGACTTCGCCACTCTATAAAGCTAAAGAAAGAGGGGGCAGAGCTTATGCCTGCTCATGCGGGAGAATTATACCGGCAGATACTGCCGTAATGAAACGCCATATCATGTTCAAAACCACATCAAGGATTATTTCTGAAACAGTATGGAGCTCAAATGCTTTTTCTCTTGCAGGTTTACCACAAGGTGAGTTCCTTTTTTTATCCTGATTTTTTTACACATGCTCTCTCCAGAACAGGTTAGCTCTGAGTGTTAACAATATTACGTCCAAAACAGTCGGGCATTGTTTCTGATAGCAACGTTTCTGATAGGGCGTTGGGCGAAAAGCCAGCCCACATTTCCGATATTACGTCATGACCGCAGCAAATCTGGATCAGCTCCGTTGTACCCCCGTTTTTAGAGATTTGGGTACGGAGGAAAAGAGAGAGGGCTTTATTTTCTGACGCTGCGTGAGTTCCCTGACACACCAGGGACACATATGTATGTATAAAAGACATACAAAAGTGCATTTTGCATGATAGGTCCCCTTTAATGGCCTGAAATATAATAGGAGGTGGATAAAGGAAGCCAGACAGGCCTACGTTAAGCCTAATTTGATTGATTCACAAGAAGTTGGTTTCAACGACAACAAGTTTGTCTGATTCAACTCCTTATTTGCTTTTACATTTGTGTCCTACAGGTAATGCTGATCCAAATGTAAACTTACAGCTCTGTAATCACATCTCTTGTCTGATATTGTTTCCTATTAAAGCTTTTTATTTAGCTTATTTTGCAACATAAATAATTAAATAATTGCTATATTGACTCTTATGCTCCACAATATGAATTCATGATAGGTAATTGTTGCATATATTTGAAGTAGTTCAACCAATTTGTTTAGTTTACAGACACAAAAGGAAGTGCAATACTACTACAAGTCACATTGGCAGTTCTTTATACACTCAGCATAATGGGCTCATAATACATTCAGTGCAAACTACATTATACCAGCCGTATCCTCTAGAGAAATTCATTTTTCAAGCAAAACCAAAGGACATGATATGATTATGCACTTATATAAAACTTTCATAGAGTTATATTCTACCATTGTGTTGTATTGCATGGTGTTGTAAAGGCTTGAGAAGTGCCTTAAGGTAATGTGTGCACACATGCTGTGCATGGCTGATTGATGTCGTCATTAAATCCTCTGCTGCACCTACTTTAAATGCTGTTCTCTTGTCTCTCCAGCCATTCGTAAGAATTCAAAAAATCCTTAAGGGTTTCACTGTACCGCTTTTTCATGACACAGGCAGAAGTTATGCAAATGCAATAATCATTCATTAGTCATTATCAGGTGTGACTGAGGTGGTTGAGTTGTTTTGCTTTCACAAAAGTGCCATGTGGCAAAAATATGTCAATGTGAATTTCTAGGGCTGTGATCACTTGAGTGCACAGGGATCTGTTTTCATTAACTTTTATTCAGCCATTCAGAGGAAGTACATTTCCTCTACCTGGTTATAAACCAATTTTGGAAGGCATTATTGTACTTTTTACTTCACTACATTTATTTGACATTATTAAAAAAATAAACGTATTGACATTCTATGTTAACATATCCAGCAAACGCAAACAAAGTAATTAAAGGAGCAATATAATGTTTTATAAGGTTTACCAATCAAAACAGAACAGGGTAGCTAGCTAACCAATCAGAGCAGACTGGGCTCTAGTTTCAGACAGAGTATGAGAAAATAAATAGTTTTTTGAACATTAAAGCATGGAGACATGTCCCACTAGAGCAGGGGTCGGCAACCCGCGGCCCTCGAGCCGCATGCGGCCCTTTAAGCCCTCTGCGCTGGCTCCCTTGAGCTTGGACAAAAATAAAAAGGAAATAAAATAAAAGTATTTGTAATTTGTAGGACTATTTATATTGTGTTGCACGGTTGAAAATGTTTTCGTATCTTGTATTTTGAGGTGATACTGTGACACATAAATAAAAAACAAAACGGTTTTAATTAGGTCAACTAAAATATGCGTCACATCCTGCTACGGTCCCGCACAAGCACCTTTTCTTGCAGGTGAATAACCTGACCCCCGGCTCGATGAGCGAACTATGGATAAATCAAAGAAAAGTATCGGAGGAACACAGGATTTAATTCTGCGTGGTTAGAGTTATGTGCTTTCACAGCAAACGATGCTGGTTTACCGCTATGTTTGATATGTGGAGAGAAGTTGTCAAAGGTGCTGCAGCCTTTACTTATCAAGGAACAACCAGGGAACAACACGGGAGAGGAAGACAGCTGACGATCTTCAGTCATAATTCAATGGGGTATGTCATTTATTTCAGAAAATACTTTTTGTTATATTCCATGGAATGCTCTTAACGTCCCGAGAGCAATGAATATATTAAATGCTTTGACAACAAATACATAACATCTGTGGAAGCCGTAGCACTGTAAAAAGCACGACCAATTATCTGAGCCGGCCCGGCTAGTCTGTGCACAAACTTATCTCGTGCCCTCATTGGTCATGTGCGCGTTTGTGTGTGTTGGAGGAGGGGCTCTGTAAGGAAGAGGCAGATTTTTTCTGGTTGTGTATTTTCAAATTCTAGCGCACTTGAGCTGGTTTCTCAATTCTTACCTACCCCACCTTTAACTCTTTTTAGGGTGCAGCTATATGTTTTATTTATTTCAAAGTGGGCCCATTTTAATTAGGGTCTGAGACCAGAGATCGGCGAAGACCCTATTGAAATCGGTCGCGCAGCGACCGATAAACCTGCGAAAAACACCCAAAAAGAGGGAAAACGACCGGCAAAAGCACAGAAAAGGTTCGGAAATCATGACGGCTGATAGACCGCGCGAGCCCAGTGACTGCAACTTGCATAATTGATATCGTTACGATCAATTTAGTCGCTCGCAAAGCGGTCCATGCCTCAACAGCTCTACGTGAAATCTGGGATCTCACCGTATGCCGTTTCCATGGCAACGCATCCCTCGTCAAAAAATACGATGTTGTTGTAAGTCAATGGAAAATCGTCCAAACAGCACCAGACTTCAGACTATCATTAATGGTCCGGCCCTCAACAGCTCTATGTCAATTAGGGGTTGTCATCATATGCCGTTGCCATGGCAACGCATCATTCGCCAAAAAATACGATGTTGTTGTAAGTCAATGGAAAATCGTCCAAACAGCACCAGACTTCAGACTATCATTAATGGTCCGGCCCTCAACAGCTCTACGCCAATTATGGGATGTCATCATATGCCGTTGCCATGGCAACGCGTCCCTCGCCAAAAAACCTGGTGTTGTCGTAATTCAATGGCGAATCGTCCAAACGGCACCAGACTTCAGATGAAAGTTAATGGTCCGGCCCTCAACACCTCAATATGACAATAGTGAGTTTTCGTCAAAAGTTGTTGCCATGGCAACGCCTCCCTCGCCGTTAAGCACGATATTGCTATAAGTCCTGTGTAAATGGTCAAAAACTGTTCAAACTTTACATGTGTGCTAACCGTCAAGCCCTCGACACATATATGTGTCAGTTTTAAGATTTTGTCAAATGTCGATGCTATGGTAACAAAATTGTCGCCGTGAAACACGGTTTTCTCATAACTCCAGTTAACATGCTCCAAACTGCACAAAACTTCACGGGTATTATAACGATGCAGCCCTCAACACATCTAGGTGTATTATGGGGTGTCATCAAATGCCGTTACCATGGTGACAGATCACCCGCCATCAATCACAATGTTTGTGTTACTGCTGTAACTCAAAGACATTGTCCAATCGGCCTGAAACTTCCCACGTTTGCCAACGGCCGAGTCCTCGAGACACCTAGACACACACGTCGACGTGCGGACAACAGCCTGCGGAACGTCGAAGACCCGCTCAACGCTGCTTGCAGCTTTAATTATATTTGTTTTCCTTCAAATGTGCAGAGGACTCCCCAAGTGCTGTGTTTCATTTATTTTAAAGTAGGCCTGTGTATTATTTTTAATTCTCCTTATAGGAGTTCTTTGTTTCTCATTAGAGGTTAACAGTTTTATATAATGTAATAAATAGCCTAATAAATGCAAAGAAACTGTAGTTTTTGTCTGATATTACAATAAATACAACTTTATTAGCTATCAAGCTATGAAAATATGTTTTGCGGCTCCAGACACTTTATTTTTTTGGAAAAAGGAGCAAAATGGCTCTTTTGGTCAAAAAGGTTGCAGACCCCTGCACTAGAGGCATAAAATACAAATATGAAACCTGAAAATGAGCATAATAGGGCCCCTCTATCAGCTGTGATGAACACATTAATCCAATAATCAATAATCCATTTATTTAGGCTATTATATTCTGAAATGGGCCATTAAACAAAACGCGTACATTTACTTTTGACTTCTTCCACAACTAATCCTTAACATCAGCATTTAGAAATGTAACATTATGCGAACATGCATACCACTGCAGCCAGTACTTTGTTGCACAAATACCATATACCAACGGAGCAGGGGGCAAGACTTTTCACACTATTTCTACTAGCATACAAACTTTTTAAAACTTCTTGCACAAACACAAAGCCGAGAATTAGTCAGCTGTTCCATACAAAACCTCTCCAGCGTTAAATTGATATCGAAAACATCCTCTTCCACTCCTGCCCTTAACAACCACAGACATCTGCATGAGTGTTTTACATGAATGAAACCCAGTCACAGGGTGGGCCATACGGTTATACTAATTACATGGTGTGAAAAAAAGAACAAATAAGCTATTCACTATTCTATTCACACACACAGGAGAGAAAAAGAACATCTGCAATGTGCTCTTGACTGCTTTATTTATCGGCTGATTAAATCAGAATTAGAGTGTCGGACAAGAGAAAACACAAAGGGGAACATCGATTGTTGACTTTCAAAGACACACTAGAGGGCATTTCACACACACACAAAAAGTGTTATTTGGAAGAATCAAAGTAAATCTGAGCACAGATATTATTGAACTTTTCATCCTATAAAACGAGATTTACAATCAGAGCTTCTGTTCCCTACATGATGAGAAAATAGTTTTCCCATAAAGAGGATGCACGCGCCCCGGTGGGAGGGTGATGGATGAGCAGCCTGCCGGGACGGGACCGATGGGGGAATACCCTGCCAATAAGTGAGGCGGAGGGATAGTGCTGAGTGGCCGAAAACACAGCAGCACTCTGACTGCCACCGGGCCATCTGTTGATCTATGGAGCACCACCCACACTCATTTGTCTTGGTTCTGCCCCGCTGGTCACTCAGTGGGTTGGTGGGGGGGCCTGACTGAGCTACAGTGTGGTTTTTATTGGAGGTTATTAGCAACCACCTGGACAGATAATGGCGCATGCACCTGTTGTATAAAGTCTATACAACAGGCAAACACATGTATACAAATACATGTAAAGTGCCTGTGTTTTCTCACAATGAAAGTGAAGGTTCTCCTGTTATGCAAACACATTTTCTTTTCCTTTTTGGTAACATTCTCTTATCGACACAACTCATAAAGAAATAGCAGGCAGGATTTTAAAAATAGTTTCCATTATTGTTGGTCAAGCATGTTATTGTGAATGGTTTGGTCCAAGCAGTCTACAGATAAAGAAACCTTGCAGACATTGGAGAAGGTGGAGCCTACATTGGCCGACGGTGGTTTGATGGTAAATACATAATAAAAGTGGATCATTTTTTAGTTCATTAGATGCAAAATTGTTGTTAGCAATAACCAATGGGTTCAGAGATTGCATTTCAACAAACATGCCCCGCCTTTTTTGCTTTTGACCAAACTGTTAACTTGCATACAACTAAAGATCACATACAAGTGAATATTACTCAGACAACAAACATAAACAAAATCACTTCTGCTACCAAAATCTTGTCAAACAAATCATATGACATTTTGTGCTTCATGCACTGCTGCAGACAGAGAAAAGGTCTCGTATACTCTGAACTTAGAGCCGCTAAATGGTTTGTTGTAGGGATGAATAAATGATTATAAAGCTGTTCTGTCTGTCATCAAGCTCCCCTCCAACATTTCACCCAGTCAAGATGCTGGATCAATGCGGCTGTCAGCCAATGAACGCCTTCTCAGCTGCACTCACAGCGTTTGTTGGGCAAAAGCCAAAGCACTATCCATTCAGTACACACTCACACACAGCCTCTAGCTTAATTCATTCATTTTTAATTCAATGCCATATTTGTCAAAAACCTATGGAACCGGGCAAGAAAAGCAATCTGCAGGATACTTGTTTTTCATGCCTTCGACGACACCTTTGGTGATAAGCAGCCCCCGCTTTGGTGCTTTGCATTTACTGCAGACGCTGGCTCAATATAATCTATTATTAAATACTACTGTCTTATTTTTATCCCAAACAAATTGCTAGTTCCATAAACACAAAGACGATAACTTCCTATAGCAACAACAAAAAAGAGAGCTGAAAAGCAAAGTACGGTTTTTCTAAACAATCTATCGGTGGACCCATTATTGTATCTGTGCTGGCTAAAAAATGAGTTTTATTCATATGGAAAAAAATATTTGAGGTACTGCAAATCACACCCAGACTGCTTTAACTCAAATGTCCTGAAGGCTCATTTAGAAAGGTCAACAGCGGAGAAGAGTTGCGCCTCTGGAAAGCGTACAGTCATGAGCCAGGAGTACATTTATATTTCCAACAGCACCCGGGTATTGCCCAGCAATGCACCACTTTATTTAATGCCACACTGCTTGCATGAGTAAAACTATTTCCATCAGCACACTGTCAGACAGCCACTGTGCACATTCCCCTGACAAATGAGTAAACAATACTTTATAAAAGCAGCATTGTGGGTGGCTGCTTTTCTTCAGAAAGCCAGTCTCACCTCCAAAAGGAACCGATGAAAGTCGCCTATAAGGGGACTCTAGATGTTTGTGAATTGCTTTGGAACGCCCTGTCAGGAGATAACTATGTCAAGCTAAACTGAGTTATTAGGAGACGGCTGACCGATATACAAACACGCACGCTTGTGTTTAATTCAGAGCCATTGATTTCCTATTTTCAATTAATAATTGTAATTAGTGGCAGCATAGTTCAGGCTGCACGGGACGCGGGTCGATGAGGGGGAGGGCGATGTTGGAGGACAGGCCAGATGGATGACACCATTTACTGCTCGAAGGCCAAGTGTCAGTTTACTCTGACACTGGCTGCATCTGCTTGTGCGTTTAGGTGATTGAGTTTGTACAGATTTTCCTTTAAAGAAGCGAGTTTCATGTCGAGATAATAAGCTAAGAAAGTCAAACCTGTGTTAATCAATACTTGAACAAAACAGTCATTTCAAGACCTTTAGATAAACCAATTAGATCAGTAATTCAGGTTCAGGTTTTGTATTCATACCTGCAGGTAGATTTGGTTTGAAGTAAAACAACTAGAAGTGCACATTGTGAAACATGTTTTAAACAAGACAGGCAAAAGAAAGAAACTAAAGCTTTGTCTGCTAAAGCTAGAAACCAACCAATCCATTTCTAATTTCAGGAACCATCCGCCCTTCTGTCTGTTCGTCCAACCCACCAACCAGCGGCAGGGCAATGCATGTCATTTGAAGTCTTAACTGGCTTCTTAGCTATCTTTTTCCATATTGTTTTTAAATTCAATATAATTGCTTTCATTAGCAGCCGTCAACAACTTAGCCGTAGAGTGATGCATGAGATGTGGCAACCTTTAACTTGATAGCTAATGTTGGACTTGTTCAGGCGTAGTATGGGTTGCTTTCTTGTGTGGTAATTGCATTTTAATGATCTCCCTTTATGCAAACGTGGGGCATACATTTGAGTTCAGGTCTAATGGCCCTTGGCAGGTGGCTGTCCTCCCACCGACACGCTGAAAAATATAAAGAGGTGAGAGGTGAACATCAGGCAGCTGATGGCGCCATTTGGCCGAGGACGGAGGTCAACCTTCATCGTAGATGTTACAGCGGATACCGATAAGGTGGCTATCTTTCTTGTCTTCATCTAACTGAGTAAAGACAATAAAGAACAGTCCCATCTTCTACTTACTTTAGATTGTTGAGACACTTGGACATAATAATTGTAAACCGAATAGAGTGCTACAGTAGAGCAGTGACCTGTTTGGTACAGCAAGATAATCTTCACAAATAAAAAACGCTTTATGACTTTTGAAGCGAAAATGCAATCACCAGGACAAAAAGCTAACATTGGGCTATGAACGAACAACACAACAATCATGACATTACCTTTAGTATTTACTGACAAGCAAAACAAGGAACCATTTCCTGGTTTTAGGACTGATTCCTGCAGCACTATACTGAGGTATTACTGTAACACAAGTTGATATGGGGAACGTGTCATCATCACACAACAGAAATTCACAAAGGCTGCCAACAGTATCTCAGGGCACTCTCACACACCCCACCTTCTGCTCCCCCCATACATGAGCATCAAAGAACCCATCGTCCTCTGCTGTTCCTCATGCTCCTTCACCCTGCTCACTGTCTCCAATGGGAACTAAAAACTTTAAATAATGCTCGCTGCCACCAAAATCAATGGTCTCACACTCACCATAGCACAGGACCCCAGCCTCCCCATTAACTCACGCTTTACTCTGTGTTTTAGAAAATTATCTATGAGTTTGTCTTGAATTGCAACACTGCCATTAGTGTAAGATTATTCGGTCTTCAGAAGTTGTTTCCAGAAGGGAAATTATGAAAGGTCTTCAAATCTCCAAAACAAACCGGTGATGATAAACTACACTCTAAAAACGGATTCAGGTGACCTTTCAACTCCACTTAATTAAATGCATGGTTGCAAGATAAAAATGTGAGTTAATTGATTTAGATAAACATTTTAAGTTGCAAACATTAATTCATAAGTTGTGTTGACGTAATAATGTTGGTAATTACATCAACTTAATATTGTGTGTAATTTGAACTCTGATTTCTGCGTTAATTGACTTAAAACGAAATTTAAGTTGTAGTAAGTAATGCAATTGGCTTGATAACTTCATTGTTCTACACCTTGAGTTAAGGATTTCAAGTCCACTCCCACTTAACATGGCTGGACAAGTTCCGACAGTTAAGACAAATAGAAATATACAAAGGACATTTTAAGGTGAGTGTCATCTTTTGTCATTCAAATACAGTAGATAGCCTTGTAGTTGCACTGTAGGCAAATTGCTGTTTGACCAAAATTAGCAGCCTTTGAACTGTGAATAGTTCTGTGAGAGGGTACAAAGTAGTAGAGGCTACTGTGAGAGTCAAAATACTTTGGTTACTATTGTGATTTAGCTTTTTATTAAAAATGAATCTCGGTGAAGCAGATCAAGGACATGCTTCTTGAGGTAGGATCGTTATTTAGAGTTGTCATTGAAATGCAAGTTGTTGGCAATCACCCATTCAGAACATATTCATTTAGGTCATTTCTCTTTTTTTCCTTTTTCAAAAATAGCACAATACAATTGAAGTACGCAGAGAACTATTGTTAAGAACCTTGACAGACACTTGGACTCAAACGCACGACTCAAAAGAAAGTTTGTTGTTCAAAAGGTCTTTACTTTGGAAAAGTATAAAGTTCAAACAAAAATCACTCCTGAGAGGCAAAACGTAGCAAAGCAAACTACAAACTAAATAAACTTGACTATGATCACAAAGTACAAAAATCTCTTGGCGTGACAAGCTGGCTCTCTTAATGGCACAAGGCACAAGACGAACTGGCACAGGACAAAGGGAGACAGGACTATTTATACATGAGGTAAGTAATTAAAAATCTTGAAATAAAATAAAATCCATGGGCACAGTGTAAAAACACAGGACAAAAGCACTGTCAGTTACATTTTGAAGCATATTGCACTTTTGACCACACCCCAATCAATAATATCTTAGCAACGTTCAGCATGGATAGGTGTTGACAGCAATGGCATGGGAAAAAAGGATTGTGTAAAATTTGAAAAGTGGCTTCTGCTCTTCACTTAACCAGTTGAAATATTGTATGGAACCTGCAAAAAAGATGAGAACTTGCACAGTTGTGATTGACAAAATCTGTCCACATGCATTTAAACACTAGGAAAAGTACTCAAAACCACCTCTGTGTGTCTTCAGGACCACATTGCCATGACGACACACACATGCAGACTCAATAGGTGAAAACAATACCAGCGTTGCTTTAGCAGCTGGTAATAATGGCTCTGAATTAGCTAAGAGTGACAGTTTAAAAAGTATGCAATTACCTAATTCATTATCTCTTATGTGCTAACCTATTATTTAATGTGCTTCAAAAGGACATGAATATCGCCTTCATCAGTGAGCGGTCCACCCCAGGATCTGACCATACGATGGCAACCATCGTGGTCGAGGGAAACAAATGAATGAGCAAGCATTCTGCGTTAAATGTGTTCATACTGTTTGAAATATTGACTGTCGGCAGTGTAAACATCTTTGTTACATCTTTTGTAAAATTGATGTGTGTGATCTGCACATTGAGAGTTTGTTACTGTAGTTTTACAAAAACTTTACAGATTTTACATATTTGGCACTGGTTTTAAATATGCAAAGGCCTCTAACTTCGTTGTGATGGCAGCATTTATTTGCTGTGTCCCCATTTCCCATGGTAATATGGCTAATGTGTTTATTTATTATTTGTGGGGCAATTTACATTTGTGTTATTTATCCTTTTTTTCAAGATTTAAATGAAGCTCAGCGCAAGTTCTTTCAGGAAGACTGGGTGTATATACATTCACTCCACAGCTGCATATAATCAGCTCATCACAGGCGTTCTCTTTAACCTATTACATTTCACCTCATTCTCCAGCAGCCAATCAACGTGCTGCAGCCAAACTATAAAATGGTTCTCCTCTCTCCTGCAGTCAGGTGTGATTTCAGGTGTTCATGCACCTTATCATATGGCATGTGTCAATAAATGTTCAAACAAAATGCATTCTCTCCTGATTGAAACATCATGTGTTGAAATAAACAACTGCAGTTCAAAATAAAAAGTGAATTGCCTAATATTTTTGTTGTGGAATCAATTAATTTCTTTCTTTAAAGGCAAAAACATGAAAAAGCTAAGAAAAAAAGCTACTGAATAAAATATATTTGGAGCAACTTAATTTATAAATGGTTGTCAACTTAAAAACGTGTGTTCACAATGATGGTAATTAAGTACATACAACTTAAAATTCCTTTTAAATCATGTGGTAAAACTAGTCGGAACAACTTAATCTTTTGAGTAATCAACTTCAAAACTTGTGTTTATGCTACCAATTATTAAGTAAGTGGTAATTAAAAACACCTCTGATTGTAGAGGAAAAGCCTTCTCCCCTAACTCAAATAACTTTGTTGCTTTAAGACAATTTCATTAGAAGTTGTCTTAACTCAATAAACATTGATGCAAACTGTTGCGTTGATTTTCTTTGTTGAGCCAAGGCATTTGTTTTTAGAGTGTAGTTAAAACACTAAAGAGGCATGTTTTACAAGTGTTTCTCCATTGTGTTCAGCAGACATAGAAGATGCGAGTTAAGGGTTAGGCTTAGATAAGATCCAGACCTCCAATGAGTCAAATTCATAATTCGATTAAAAATAGTAGGTAACCAGATCTAAAAAAGTGAATACAGCTAAAACCTTCTGGAGATGTTGCCACCAACAACAACACTGACCCATGTACAAAGGGGATACATCCCAATACGCCATAGAACATTGTTGGATGAGTGCACACAAATCTAAACTCTAGTTGTTTTTAAGATACTTTAATGTAAAGATGTTAAGTATTTATACTTTTAAATGAATTCAAATTAAGACACAATTCATATTCATCTCGTTCTTAGGTTTTTGCTCTTCCCCCATTGCTGTAACCTCTTGGTATTTGTCCTGGACCACGATTCCTCCCTGAGGAATCAGTGAAGTGTCATCTTATCATAAAGCCTAAGTATGCTTTCAGTCAGTCCATGTGCCATCCTATAGAGCAGACTGGCTTCAGGAGATCCTTTAGGAATCAACAGATCGACCTTCCCTCTTACTTGGAGGTCACCTCGGTTCCTTCTTCAGCACCAAGAGCCCCCTTGAGAAAGGTCAAGACAGCTTGAAGTGCAAAATGACTGAGGGGGAAGAGGACGAAGGAAATAAAGAAACCGAAGGAGACTGCGATTTTGTGCTCTTCTTTTCTGAGCAAATGTAAAGCAGAGGAAGACAGCCGATGAATAATTCCTGGCCGTTTTCAAAGTCAAAGCGTAGTCGGTCATGTGGGGAGGAAAAGGATCTATTGTGCTGGCCACTTCTGAAAGGCAGCAGTGGACGATAAACAAGTTAGTCTGGAAATTAATCAGAGTGCATAGAGAGAAAGGGGGGGGGGAAATGTTGAGAGGCTGGAGTTGGGGAGGGATGGAGGGCAGGCAGAAGTGGGCAAGTCGTTATATTCCTTAATGGCTTGTCTGTCATGAGGTTTAGCCAGCGTGGGCTCACGTGGCATTAGAAGGAAAACGGGTAGTCAAAGGGTTTCAGAGGTGAGGTGCCAGTCCATTTCCCCTCTACTCTCAGACACACATGATGGATGGCGAATAAAGGGGGGGGGGGGGAGAAAACTTGGGAAAACAGCAGCCTGAAATGTGTTTGCTGATGGAGTCAATGTTCTCCTCATCTGTTAACAGAGCAGCTATAGCACACAACTATACAAACATAGAGATAAGTTGCTTCAATATCAAAGTCCCTCGGCACAAATTCTAGAAATACATATTACAGTACAATTGTCATTTGATGGTTTCATTTTCACAAATGTCAGGCTTTGTTTTTCATCTTTCTCATTTTCATCATATGTTTTGCATTTTATAGCGGTAGCTGTTGCATTTCCATTCTATAATTACCTCTCTAGATGATAGTTTTATTGTCGCGCACAGGATCTAAAGTTATCAGCACCAATTTATTTATGAATGCAGAGAAGAACGTTAGACGGATACAAATAGTAAAGGTGCCAAAGAGTACATCCACACAATGGCAGACCAGTGATGTAGGTCTTCTTCACGTTAGAAATCAAACTTGATTGCCTTATGTCTCTTTTCAGTCCTCTTTCGCTCTTTTGGTAATTTCGGGAGAAATGAAAACCATATTTTTGAAACATTCCTACTAGAGCAGCAATTTCACGTTTGCCAGTTGTATCAGAATAACTGTAATCATTAATGAGAGATGTCTCCTGTAAAAAGGCTCTACTGTTACACATGGATATAAAGTGTGTATAGTCCTATTGACATTTATGAATTTCTTTCATAAGATGGTACTGGAGCAAAATCAGTGATGAGATGCAATGCGTTGAGTGCTTTGAAGACAATCTTAAAGACATTCACATAAAGAAAAGCTCAGCTCAGTAACTTTTCATATCTTTTTGACTTATGCTTCCAATGTTATCTAAAATTCTTCTGAAATGGATTATTTTGATATTGAAATACATATCCTGTCTTTAGCAGGAGTGTGGCTTTTTCTGCCAGCAGCATCTGTGTGTAAATTATTGTAATTAAACACAACAAAAACCCACTGACATTTGAGCATTTTTGGCTTTGATTGTGTTGCTCGCTGTAATTTAACAAGCTGCAAGAAATGCTGAAGGATCATTTTTCTTAGGCTCACAAGAAGCAAGTAAAAGTGCCTGCTTGGTGGCTGAATCACGGCTCCCTGATGCAGGAGACGGACATCGCAACTGTAGAGCACCGAGAGCCAATCACCCTTCAGGGGTTGTGGTGCGATTTGATTAAAAAGTTTGTTGGTAAATTCATTTTGACCAAACACAAGGGGCATGCTGATGCCGCTGTAGCCGTTAATTGGACTTGGCAGTGGGGCAAGTCCACGCGTCAGCGTTATGTGTGTGTGCGCGCACGTGTGTGTGTGTGTGTGTGTGTGTGTGTGTGTGTGGCTTTGTTCGTGTCAAGCAGGACAATCAGTGTCCCCTGAGACTGTGTGTATTATCACTGAGGACCTAAATGAAGTGCCGGGATAAACATCCCCCCCCCCC
>CALSBZ010000600.1:524304-542488 GCA_943591055.1 Gobionotothen gibberifrons
CTCTCAGGCAATTCACACCAGATCAACTCCACCTTGAAACATTATTATATTTTTAGTAACAGTGAAAGAAGGTAAAACGAGAAACTCTCAAGGTAAAACATGCCACAAAAAAACAAGATGGACATGTCCTCGCAGGTTTAGCAGTTTTTCATTTTCATATCATGGCTATTTTTAAAGATGATGTACCAGATTTTTGACTGATGTAGGAAAATTCATCCATTACAAGAAACCAAACCAAAAAGTATGACTAACAGTCTTAGAAGCTTCTAAAAGCTCGCCAGAAAAAAAAAGGTGCGTTAATGTAATGTTGCTTTGTCCGTTTCCATGACAACAAATGGAGACCTGTGCCAAATTCGTCACTTATGACGGAAATGAAAACAGGTTTTTGTACAAAGAGTTCTGTTGGTTCAAGTCAGGTTTTGTTGTGCACTATTCCTGACTCCTCGTGACCCTTTTGGAGAGAGTGTAGTGAGGTGAGCTACCCAGAAGCCCTTGTGTTCTTGGGTCACCTCCTCACCTCCTGTACTTGGTTGAGATTACACTGTCACCTCCATCAAGCCTCGGCAAAGAGAGTCACAGGCCTAATTCAGAACCGAACCCACACCCTCGCACTCAGTGAACTTCCTCTGTAGTCACACTCAGAGCTCAAAGCTCCTTCTCTAAATTGGAGGATGGAAATGCAGCCCATGCTTTGGGGACACACTCCCCTCTCTCCAGCAGGAACAGGAACTGCTTTCGTAACCATTGTTTGGAGTGAGCATCTCTCTAACAATAACAAATTAATAATAATAAAAACTCTGAGGATTTTTTGTTTTATTACTTTTATGTTAACCTCAGTTTTCAAATCTATCTATATACAAAACGTTACAATCAAATGCACACGTCTACCGTTTTCTAGACTACTAGACACAGGTCTATCTGATACCAAGTAAACCAATTAGATCACAATGTAACCTTCAAGTTGTTTACATCTGTATGACAATATTACATGTCTATCGTTATTTTGGACAGTTTATTAGTAACTGTTTGCACGGAACTATTGTTACACACCGTGTTCCATGACGGACACAAGCAGCGTTGGTCAGGTAAGGCAGCAGGGTAAGTCAGGGCCAATGCAGACTTGCTTTGGAGAGTTTAATAACTTCCACTTCCTGCTAGTTGGTTGGGAACTGCAATGAATGCCGACCCTCCAAGTAACGGCGCACACCTAGTAGATGTGGGCAGTGGAGGATAGTATGGAGCTGGATTGGAATCGAGCCACAGTTTCAGGTGTATTCTGAGTTTGTTAATGTGCAGCCTGAGTTGAAAAGGCATTTCTCTCAACACTTCAAATGAAAACACCTGCTCCTGTGAACATATATATATATATATATATACTTCTGCTGCTGCCTACTTACATAGTGTTTAATTATAAGTCTTTAACTGTTGGTCGGCCTTTGTTTTTGACTACCCCTGCTGTCATATGGACTGCTGCTGAGAAGTTGCTGCGGTGAGTATGAAATGAAACCATCCATTAGCAAGTGCTGAATGTGTTTTGAATAAGACTCATAATCTATCTTTACAGCATCCAACCCTCACACCCTTGAGGCTTTAAAGATGGGCGCAAATGTTTGGAGTTTGAGTGCTGCTGTCACATCAGTAAAATGGATCCGAACAAAAAACTACTATTTAAAGCCACAGAAGGAACATACTTCAGAAATTCTGTGTGGCTTCAAACCAGCACTGTTTTGGTTCATATAGCGAGCATGTTAAGAAACGACTATACTTATTAACACATTAAGACTCAAATAGTGTATCTACTGAAAGATAATTTAGTTGCTAAATTCTCCACTATGTATATCAGCAAATTTGCCTACTTTAGCTTTAAGGCTTTTTATGATAGATTGATTAATTCCTTTATTTATTGATTGAATTGGTTAACAAAATATCAGTACATGGTGATGCCTTCCAGTGTTTTACTATTCACTGTGTTTTTTACTCTTAATAGGACCATTATGTACTATCATTATCCTGTGTTCAAAAATACTTGAAAGTAGTAATTGAGAGTAGAAAACTCAATAGGAATATGTTTACAGAGTTATTTAATCCAGTGAAAAGTTGGGTCATTTTTCTCATTGACTTGTAAACAATCTGCCTACTTTGGGCCTGTGCTAAATGTAAGGTTAATACCAATTTTGGATTAGACCTCATTGTTTAATTCCGATTAGTTGAAGTTACGCCCATACGACCCCAAATCCACCGCAAAGCAATTCATTGCCCATCACCATATTTAACCATAAGTCAACTTTGTAGACTTTGCTCAACCCTGTTGTCTTTGATGTTTCTTTTGATTAGTTAGTTCTCAGTAAAAAACAATATAAGTGAACTAAGACCACTTTGTCAACTGTCAAAGTAACAAAAGTCTGAAGGCGCTGAAGTAATCACTGATTATCAAAATGATATACTTCATAAATTGCCTATGTAGCAACTTCCCTCTGCTTGATTTTTTAAAGAGCCTTCAACTGCGTCTTCGCAATGTTCTGTCCCTTCATCTTCTCCTTTCTGCTCTTGATTATCTTGCTGATATTCACCATCTCCACATGATGATTTATATCATATTTTGTCCTTATCTGCTACTTTTCTCTTTTAATTTGCTCTGCTTTTGAGCTCTCTTGCTACATCTCCTCTCTTGTCTAGTTTTCGCCGCCACTTCCTTGCCTCCCTCTCGTTGCCTCACCCCACTTCTCTCCGAGCTATTTATATTGCCTGGCAGAGCAACAAAGTGCTTCAACTGGACAGAAGTTTGGAGAGGCTGAGGCTCACACACTGCTCCACAAGCTAATCTGGTTAGCTACAGTCGAACACAGCGCAAAGGACAATCCTGTGGACTTCTTATTTTATTACTTAGTACTCACTGAAAGTTTGTATTCTACATACATAACATGTGTATTTCTGGTATGTATGGTATGTGTATCAAATGGAAAACAGAAGAAGTGTTCAGATACTTGATGTAGGTAAACATATAATCAGGGGTGCACATAACTTTCTCAGTGAGGTACTCAGATGAGTATCTGGAGTCAGTGTTTGGTACTCCAACTTCTGGCTCCACTCAGTTATTTGATGAAGCCCTCTCTGTATCGCGAACGTCAACGGGGGGGGGGGGGCTAGTGGAGTACTTCATGACCACAGAGCGTGAACGTTGTGATCAGCTGTTTTAGCGCAGTTCTCCTGTGAAGGGGGGGGGGGAGTCTCCCTCCGCAGCCGGTTGGCGTAGTTTTGGCACAATTCCGTTGTACAGACCGACGTTAACAGCAGCCCTGTCTGTGCACACGGAGACCGACTCTGTCGTCCGGTGATCTAACCGCCTTCTGGAAAAGCTTCACAATCACAAGTACGTCGGTACGCAAATGCGCTTTCTGACACAAGTGACGGTACGCATTTCAGATTGTTGCCGCGCATGCGTACCAGTTATGTGCACCCCTGCATATAATGCTAAATTAAGATCAGCCCTGTTTCTCAGGAAAGCAGCCCTGTTTTTAGCTTGTGACGATGCATTTCCTAGTTAATCCAATGTTCCCAACATATAAAAGGAAACCCTCTTCTTTTAGTTTATCACATTCAAAATCAACACGTCTAGAGAAACAGGGGTGTCACTGGACAAGAAGTGGCAAATAAAACACAATTTTAAAAGTAACTAAAAATGAAGCGACTACTTCGAAAGGGGACAGACAGTCTTGCTAAGTTATGTTTACATACAAGGGATGTGCCAGGTTGTATTGACACAAATATAAATAAATACCTTTTTAAAAACCTAAAAACATGCAGAATCTACCAACAGAACATGGTAATAGCTAGGCAGAAATGTGCAAAGATATATTCTAGGGGATATTAAAAAGGTTCACAGTGTTAAGAATAAAAAGAATATGCTATGTGCAGAGATAATAATTCAAATAGATGTGAAATGATTGCATAGTTGAATCATCATCCCTGCAAGACTATTTAACACCAAGTCAACATTAAAACCTTTATGAAGGAAGATATATCGCAGCACTGGTATATTTCACTTTTAGATTTAGTGTTTTTTTTAGTGCTTGGCTTAGTGATATTTTATTTTGAAGGGTCCTTCCACAGACAGGGTTGAATACATTACATTACATGTTACTTGTTAGACGCTTTTATCCAAAGCGACTCATATACTCAATACTGTGGACAATCCCCACAGGAGCAATTTGGGGTGAAGTGTCTTTCCCAGGGACACAACGACATGCTGACTGCAGTGGGGTTTGAACCTGCAAACAATGTGGAACCGTCCAATCAGTTACTGAGTGCAGGATTCATTTCCTCAGACCAATCAGGTAAGGGAGTGTTTGATATAAAACACACAGGCTCAATATCCCAATGGGAGAGGCCTCACTGTGCAGCATCTTTACAGGAAATGAAAAGCTGTGGGAAATTGGCAAATCATGTATTTTAAATGTATGTTCCAGTCTTCAAGTTCACCTGTCACAGTTGAACTGTCTGCGAGGGGAGGGGTGAGGCTGAGGAAGCTTTGCGTTATCGCTAAATAAATAAGAGGGAATGAGGAATAGAGACTAAAACACATTGAAGAAAGGAAGTTTAAGTCCGCCAAACTTCCTGAGTGAAGCCGACAGATTGACTCGATCGACGTACTTCATCCTGCTCTTCCCCTCAGCCTTATTGCTGCTAGATTTCGCTAACCCCTGTCTTGGCTTTGGCCTCAGTCCCCTGGTCCCTGAGCAGTAATACAAACAGGTAGACAGAGGGGAGGCTGGGGCACACCAATAAGGAAAGTGGGACTGAAGGGGCTGTGTGACTCATTAAGTATCAATACCCCCAAAATACCTCCAACTGCACACATACACTGAACGGTGGTCCTTTAGCAGGTGTGAGGGCACTACGACAGTTTCAAGAGCCAGGGAGTCAAAACTAACTATGACAATGAGATTAACATTGATATGCAATGGCTTGATTTCCACTTTAAAGATGGAATTTGGGATGAGCTTCATAGAGAAAATCAAATCACACCATTTTTCGGATGAAATCCCTTTATATCGATGTTGCGACTTTATTGTATGGTTGACTATAGGTGCTCTTACTTAAACATTCACATTTTTTTTATAAATAATAACTAGTTATCTCGATATTATTTCTAAATGGATAAAGGCAAATAATAGAAGAGCTAAAGCAGTTCATTTCAAACTCAACCTTTAAAACCAGGATCTCTAGTCTCATCATTTTAATATAATTTCTATATATTGCACAGTCCCATTTGGAATCGTGTTTACTGTTCTGTATTACGAAACAGACTTAAATGAGCGGCTGATGACTCTAGTTGCTTTCTGGCAACTCTCATCTCATCCACTCTGCTAAAATGTAGCCTTCCACCATTTTAGGAATATATTGAAAACTCCATGCTCTCTATTCCAGATCGATTTGTTTGTACATGCCTTTGCCTTCAGCAGACTCAATGACTAAAACCTTTTCTGCTAAAATTGAGCTAACTAAAATATTGGTTTGGCAATTGAAAAAATGGTGGTCTCACAATAAGTAATCAAACAGAAATAAAAAAAGTAGTCAACAAATAAAAGGTTGAAATGACTCATCTGCAGGGACGTGCACAGGTGTGGGCTAATGTTGCCCGGGCAACGGCCCGTTTGGCCTTTTTGGCTGACCTGCCCCTCTGGAGAGAGGCCGAATCAACATGATAAGCCCACAATTAGTATTGTAGCGTCTCGCTGCGTAAACACACTTTGTCAGCGCTGTCATCTGCCGGTGCGGTAAGACCACCTCAGTGTTGGATTTTGGAAACATGATTTTGAGTTGTTTCAAGGCAGTTAGGGTATAAGGGACAAACCAGGGGACTTTACTTCCTCTTGATACCGTCGGTTATTTACAAACAAACACCTAAATATAGCCTACTTGTTGTTATTGTGCTTCTGTCTTTCTGTGTCTTTTCATCTGTAAACTCCCTCAATGGGGCCGCTCGCTCTCTTTTCTTGATCGCCCTCTCACGGGTGAACAGTTCACTGTCCCGCTTCATTGTAGGAATTCTGCCATGTCTCTACCACTTTAGTTTGACCATCTCTGTTATTAAGTTATGGAATACTAAATAAATAAGTCATTGGATACCTTACCGTTACTGTGCTCATAAAGAATGATGAGAATAAGAATAAGAATAATGCGTATTGAACTGGTTTCATTAATTAGTGAGTGTATTTAAGTTAGAGGCCCTATTTTATCAGTAGCCTATGTCTGGACTGCACAGCAGTTACAATGGTCTGGTCAAACTACATTAGAGTAGAATTGTCCCCATTTTGTCTTTAATAGTTACAAACATTAGATATTTTAATGAGATATGGACCGCAAAACAAAGAATTTCCCTGGTTTTCATTTTTTTTAAATCAAGTCACCGAATGCAAGTAGTCGCTTTATCTTATTTTGTTATGAGATGTGAATTACTGTTCAATTTAGTTGATGTAATAATCGTTTGGTTTATTTTATATTAAAAACAAGTTACAATTTTCAAAAAGGTCTTATGTTTTTTTTCGGGGGGAGGCCCTTTTTCCAGTTTAGAGCAATAGCCCCTCCAAATGTCTGTGCACGTCCCTGCTAATCTGTGCAGTGTCTGCTCATCTCGACAGAACCAAATTCAAGATTGAACTAATAGTTTAATGTGAGATGATATACCTGACAAAATGTACCTATTATAAACAAGATTACCAAGGTTTCCCAAGAAAGCAATTACATCCAAATTCCCAGAATTCAATCAAAATCTGGTTTGGGGATTTACTGTTTGTGCTTCTCATGGCACACCCAACACTCTGACTTTTAATTTAAGATGTGTAATGATATGTTCTTCTTTTATTTAACAATAAAAAGGGTGTGTGTCTTTTTTTTTTTTTTTAACAGCGACACTGGCTCTTTAAAGCCAAACAAGCATATCATGATGTCCTTCCAGCACATTTACCATTTCCTTTTTGTTATCGGCGGGAATGAGGTTGCAGATCGACCTCTACAGTGAAAATGTGCTCTTTTCTTTATCGCCACATAAGGTGAATGTTAGATGGCATGGTGTCCCTTTGAAATGCCAGTCTGTGATCATTATACTCTGTCCCACAACCAACCATACATCATTGCTGCGGTTCCAGCTCTGATTTATGTACACCAGGGTGGAAATGAGAGGGGGGGACCAAAAACTCTCCCTCTTGATGTCTTAAATGTGCTTTTCACATTTTAGGTTGATAACATTTCTCGTTTCTAAATATGGCAAGTCTAATGTGTGAAAGGTCATGCCTAATTTCAGAGAGATATCATCCCCCAGGATTCACTAGATGTTCATTTCAACATGTTCTGGACTTCTGTCTGGACTTTTCCTGGTAATGTTTCGATGAAAGTATTGACATCAATATATAACAATTGTCAGGCTTAATCCCTGATCTGGAAGAATTAGTAGAGATTGTCCCAGGTCATTCTGCAAATGTCCTGTCATGCTTTACTGTAAAAACGTGGGGGGGGGGGGAAGCATGTGATCAGCTGTAATAATCAGATATGGTGGTCATATGTGCCATTTTATGGAAACAATGAAATGCGAAAGGATAAAGAGCAAAGTCTTCAGCCCAGTAAGATTTTCTTGTATCGGCTTTTCTTTTCTGATGTAATGAGTGTGACGACTGTGATGTGAACTCACCACTGGAGCAGTCCAGTCCTCCCCAGCCGGGCTCACACTGGCAGGTGTCAGGAGAGACACAGCGTCCGTGGGAACACTCTTCAGTACACAACGCTGAGGAGAAAGAAGACACAAGATTCTTTAAAAGTATACAATAAGATACTTCTTTTTTTTTTAGCTTTAATGAATTACAAAGGACCTGTAGATCTCAGTCAAGTTTTACAATACATAAAAAGTGAGCAGAACAATTCATAATGTGAATATCTCTTTCGTTTACAGATGTAATGTGAGTCTGCAGTAACTTTCTGATCATAGAACAAAACCTGGTGTCTTGGTGTTAATCATAACTTCTTATTTCACCTTCTTCCAAATACTGTTTTGCTTTTTAAACATTGTGAAAAAGATATCAAAAAAGTATCTTTAAATACCTTACTGGATCATAACTCTTTTTATTTGACTTTGTAATTGAATGATCTGAATATTATCATCTATCAAATGTGAAACGATACAACTTTTCTTTATCAAACAAGCAGGCTAAAACAATGCCCTCTAAATGAGAAACTAAACGTGGAACATTCCAGATAAACATCAAACATCATCTACTGTACAGCATTTTTAAGTGGAAAATGACAATTTAGCTAAATGCTTCAGCTTTGAGTGAATTCCTATATTATCATATCTGACTCTTTAATGCTCTGCACACTTCTGATTAACGAGGTGCAGCTAGTTTTTATGGACTTGCTCCCCCCAGGATTCGCCTCTCAGGCTGCATACAGTTGGCCCTAACTTATTGGTGGAGGTCGCAGGGGTCGTCTGCAGTACTAAAAGGAATCCCTGCCAAATCTGTATTTTTATTAACTAGGGCTATGGAAAATCATAAATGTTACAGTTAAGCACAGTGTTCTTTATTGTAAACATGTGGTATCTGTTGAATGAATTGAGTTCATGAACAAACACCAAACAGTGTTATTTAGCATTGCGTTATTAGATTTTTATCAATAGACTTTGGGATTTACTTTTTATTTAGTAACCAATTCTATGATACGCATGTAATGCATTATAATACACTGATATATTAAATATTCCCAATGCTACATGTATGACGTAAATGATCACAATATTTTCATTGCCAGTCGCCCACTGACATATTTTTCCCATTACTTAAAAGCAGCCAATGACCACTAAGAGTAACTTATAATGACATTATAAAAAAATATAATGTATAACAATTCTAGGAATTATAATACACTATCATTCTCAACAGAAAAAACGTCAGTGTGAGATACTTGACCTTAAAACTAGAATAGTAGTGATTTAAGAATATTTTAATGCATTTTAAGTTTACGTTATGGTAAGATTCTGCGAGCCGGCCTCCTGATAGAGTGCAGGGCATATTATCGTCTTTGTACAGCAAACAGATAAGGCAGCGCTGACTGACATCTTCATTTTCCCCTTACGCTTCCCAGACTGGTGTAATATTTCATCAGGACACAACCTTAAAGTTAGGAGCCGTCATACACCATTCCAAGGTTCAAAACAAACGACTCCATCACAGCATAATTAATGATGCCTTGTCTCACTGTGGTATTATCTGGTGCAGTGATTAGCTCAGAGGCGGCGAGGTGGCCATAAGAAGGTGTGAGGAGGAGGAAGATAGATGGATAGAAGATACAAAGAAAGCAATAACGAAAAGAGAAATGACAAACACATTTCTCTAAAAGTGAATCTGAAAACTTCACTCCAACAAAAGAAAATATATGTAAAAGTTGAAATCCCCCCAAAAGACATTTTTAAAACATAAAAATGGATCTTTCCACTTAAGACAGGTATGTATGCACATTTTTAATACGTTTCATCATGTATTAGCTACTTGTATTTACACTATAACTGTTTATATAGTGCTATGATCACTTTGTATGTTCATGGATCACTACAGCATTTATGTAAAAGTCTTGCCAAAGTTAAGTCTTCAAAAAGTTTATATTTATGTAATTTTGGGATGGGATGTGTCTCCCTACGAATTCCTCACAAGCGTTGCCTGTGGATTGCCTGTGGATCATGACTTGGATAATCCACCTGTCTTTATATATGTAGCTTGCGCTAAAACGGAGCATCATTCAAACACCTCTTCTTGTTTCAGAGGATATCTCTCCCTGTTTTCATGTTTTCTGTTTTCATAGGCTAGCTAGCTCAACTATCCATAGAATGGAACTAGTTTAAGCTAACATTCCGTTGCCGGGTGCTAGCTAGCTTGACACCTTTTGACTCTCAGACCTTTACTGCAGGGTTGCCAACTTTGGGTACCTGGCTGGAGTGAGATTTTGATATCATGGGTTTAATTACACATATGCGCACTAAATGACTGCTATCGTGTCAGTAGCGGGACCTTAGCATATATATAGGATATATATACAATATATACAAATACACAATATTGGACACAGACTATAAAGGGCACACAGTTTCATTTACTAATGAAAGTCAAACACATGTTTGTTTCCACTGTTTTATTGTGTGCCTGTCGCGATAAGCAATTAATTGACTTATCGTACGATAAATAAAAATGAACTCGATAAATTGCCATTTACATGAGGATGTGACTAGCAGTTTGAAAGGATGTACTTGAATTATTATATTATCATTATGTCAGTGGTCGAAAATGGTCATACAACGGTGCCGACAATATTATCGTTTATTGCAATAATTTCCGGGAAAATGTATCCAACAAAATTAATTATCGTGAGAGGCCTATACATGAAACACACACACACACAAACAAATCTACAGACTTACTCCAAACTGCCAAATATATTAATTAACACACTCTCACTCTCATATACACTTTTCTATTTTGGCCTAGTAGAACAATAAGCAGCAGACTTTTACGTTTAATTCCCGTTTTCCCTAGTGGCTCTAGCTGCATGTTTCTAATCTCTGCTGCTGAGCACTCAGACACTTGGCACTCGGACTGAAGCCGCCGAGACATCTTAACAGATCAAATAAATCAAGCTGGGACAAAATACGCTACGGGACCAATATCAACTATTACAAATGAAAGGATATCTGTCATCAGATCCATCATGATGTTTTTTTGCACAAGGGCAGTGTGTTATATCAGCTGTCAAAATATGCTTGTTTGTAATTGTACCTTATTGCCTCCACCTTTCCTTTCATTGCAAAATCAATTTGCGCCACTGCAACCCTGCGCCACTGTGTTCTTAGGGTGGGGGGGCTTTTAAATCACCACGCCGGGCTCAGTGATCGATGACAGCCCACCAGATGGCACCGTTCATCGACCCTACCCCATGTGGAATATTGTCGTAATTGTGGAGGGTATAAATTCACTCAGAGTGGCAAGGTGTCCAGGGTGTACTCTGCCTGATGCATGCTGGGAAAGGCTTTCCTTCTCCCACAGTCCAAAAATAATAATAAAAAAAGGATAAAACTATAGAAAATGGTAATCTTACCCGTCGCCCCATATTGCTTAATGGTTTGTTAGATCAAAGTGCGGGTGATAAACAGCTTCATTGTCATCTGTGCCACTTGTTAAAAGTGAAAGGCTGAACTTTATCCAACATCCCCCGCAACTCATTTTGCGAGGATAACTTGTGTACTACGGTATGAATACTGCATCACACATCAGGTAGGGAATGTGCCGGCAGAAGACGGTCTGACAGCTTGGAGACTTTAGCTGCTCCATCACAGAGATATGATGTGCTGCTGCTCCCGCTCTCTGTTTGTGCAACTGATTCCTCTCCAACGGAAACAGTCAGCTCCTCTTGCATAAATATGTGCTCAGGAACAAATTAATATCACATAAATTGAAAAAAAATCAGCTCACACACACAACTAATCCTGCACCATAGACAATATTTGAAATTAGATGCTGTGTTTTAACGCTATAGGGTGTTCAAAATAAGCACAGTGCACACAAAGTGAAGTGCTGAGTTTTAAAAGTTGCAAAGTACGCAAGAAGGGACAAAAAGTGGGTTGAGTGGATACAGGAGTTAGACTGGACTCTGTTTTATGGCTCTTATAGTACTTTAGCCACCGAGGGGTCGTCCTGTTTAAATTTATAGTTGGACTGTGTTAACATTTTACAGCTTTTTCCATGCATTAAGACAGGAATCCTCGCAGGCACACGCTCTTGACACCGCACACTAAGTAAAGATTTATACTGGAGGTGAGCCTGAGCCGCTGCCTGTAATACTGAAAGCTTTACATCTCCCTTAGAAATAGACAGTGAGAACTGGACGGTTGTATTTTCAAGGGTGTTTAAAGTGTCATGAGTATTTGTTTGTACTAGAGGACAGACATATGTTTGTTAAAGAATACTACAGTAATAGACCGAACGCAGTTATATTGAAACATCACATCAAGTGGGTTAGCAAAACATGGGTAATAACACCAAACTGCCACTAATTTGATTATGTTAGAGAATTAACAAGAATACGTTTAGAAAAATAATATATAGGGTCATGTTTTAAATGTTGGTGCAATAGGTCGCCATTGTCAGTATGTGCGTCTGTGTATTGTGTTTGTTCAAACGGTGATGTATGGCTGATGATATGTGTATGTCTCTTAATGTCCACTATGTTTGTATATGTACATGTATGCGGAACTGCAGGACGGAGTCCAGAACAAATGTCCTTACGGGGACAATAAAGTATATCGTATCGTATCGTATGTATGGGGGTTGGGGCGGGGATTTAGTCCAGTGCCACTTTACATGTAATACGTATTAGGACACAGAGCACAGTGCTTTCTGAGTCATCTTGTAAGGCGCTATTTATTTTTGATATATATTTTTTTGATTTCCCATGGGTCCCATAACTGTTTCTTGGTCCCCCCTGTGCCACCTTATTGTAAACAGCCCTATATGTTTAAGGGAATAGCCAGTTCTCTTTGGTAATTATGCAGCAGAATTTTAGCCTACGTGTAGATGTGTACCTTGCTCTGTCTTGGTTCGCTACAGTCAGCTAATAAATAAAGAGGCACAATGCAAACAATATGTTGTAATATGACAGTAAGGCCATTACTGTCATGATTTGATTTGTCAGAAATTAGATTGGGCAAATTATGTTTCTGTTTACGCTTTAGTTTTAGAAGCCATTGCCAAACATTGTTGTTGTTTTTATACTATGTTCATATACTCCTGGACTTGAGGAATACCTGTATTCATGAATGTAACTGTCTCTATCAACCTTCTATAATCTTTAATGAAACCATGTCAGGCCACACATTGAATATGTATTTCTGCAAAACACTGACTTCAAATTGCCAGATTTCAGACTCAAGAGCTAAAAGATATGATTAAGTTTGGGTAGCAGATTTCAGCCTCCATTTCCTATTAATCCTGTAGCGACCCTTTAGACTTCTCTTCTGACCCCTCTCGTCTCGCCCTTCAGATAGGGGAGCAGGCCATTTGCCATTGTGTGGTCACTGTTAACAAAAAAGCAGTAAAATGAGAAGGGATGGGTTCACTGCTGCAATCAAAGCAGGATGAATTCTGTAATGAGCTCAAACTAATCAAGATGAACACTTTCTATTCATGCACTTCTTTGTGCTACCGGCGTATCTTTGGCAAGAGAGAGAGAAAATGCAATTAGCTGCAAATACAGACCCAGATTTTAATAAGAGAGCCAAAGACACATGTTCTTGTAATCCTGAAGGAGAGTTGATAAATCATTAAACGGTGGGCTTAATCCTTTCATCCTGTGATAGGAGCTGAAGCAGCTACAAGGAGGATTACATCAGCGATGGATAAAAAGATTGATAGATATCAAATTAAATAATCGCCACCTAATTCCCACTATTGTCTCGGCATGCAGAAGCAGTCTTTAGGCTCCTTGAATCTCTTGATCTGCTGAGAGCGGAGGTATGAGCAGCAGCAGGAAGCGCAGCAGTGTAAGTGCACACCTGACATCTTTCTCCAGAGTCGTTTCTCCTTGTTAAACTGTCAGGGCTCATCACATCCCCGGGCGAGAGGGATTGCCAATTAAATTGTTCTTGGTGAGAGAAATAATGTTCATTTTAGAGGCTTTTCTTATTTTAATGAGACTTATTTACGGAACAAAAAACTGCATATCGATAATGTTTCTTTGTTTTAGAGCTGTAACCAAATACATAATCTGGATAAGAAAATATAATAGTGTCAGTATCTAAATCTTTGCAGGATTATTATATGTTCCCCTTGTCACACAAGTTGTCAAAAGTCAGTCAAACAAGGAATATGATCCATAAATGTATTAAGAAATCATATATTTTCTTACAGGAGCTCTAAATAACTTCAAATGATGTCACAATTATAATAATTATAACAAACAAATAAGGGCTAAACACAGGTGGGACAGTTTTAAGATTGAAGGGGCCCTATTATGCTCCTTTTCAGGTTCATATTTGTATGTAGTGTCTCTACTGTGACATGTCTCCATGGTTTAATGTGCTTTATTTTTCTCATACTGCCTGTGCTGCGGCACCCTTTCGCCCTGAAACCAGAGCCCAGTCTGCTCTGATTGGCTAGCTGTATAGGGTCCCTTTAATATACAGACTTCTTCTGGGGGTCATCCATACTATATATGTTGGCCAGATGCATTGAGCAGTACTGGATGAAGCTTGATTAAAGTCACACAAATGTCATTTCTTCATGCTCTGATGTTTAAACAAGTCCGACAGCTTTGTGTTATTTGGCAATGGACGGGATATTGACAAAGCGATGATCTTAAGTGCATGTAAAATGGCAGAGAGCTTTAAAATGACTAAAGCTTTAGATAAAAAACATTTTTATAGATACTTTAAATCCAGATGTATACACACACCCTGCATGTTTTTAATGATATATTGCCTTTTGCAATTTTGACCTGGAACACTGACAGTCACGTAGCTTTTACCTATAGACTTACTTTTAAAACTTTTTACGAGGTTGTGTTAAAATACAGATCATTCTTTATCATTTGATTTATTCAGGTATTGTGTTTTTTTGTATATTTTTATATAGCTAAATCTACACATAAACTGTCTGAATATTATAAATAGCAGTCTAGAGAGTTTTAGCTTCTACTGTAAATCGGAACGTGGATATTTTAAATGAAAAGAAATAATTCCATTCCACACTACTGTGCTTTTTATTCCTCTTTACTAACGCGTAACAAAAATAATAATACTGAATAAAAGTGACAGCATTAAGTGGAATTATGGGTTCACAGAAGGAAGGTTTGTGTTGTGGGATGTAATCAAAAATCGGATGCCTACAGTAATTTATATGAGAGTTGTCGTGGGGACGTGACGAGTTGCAGAGGTTTCGGGTTGGGTCACGGAGAGGGGAGGGGTTTAAGGTTGAAGCAGGTGGATGGGTGAGGAGGTGACAGACTGCCAAGCTGCTAGGGTTCAACAGCCAGAGAGGGGAGGCATTCAGGATCCAGAGAGGAACACAAAAAAAAGAAAGAGAACAGAATGAGTCGGACAGAGAATAAAAAAGAGGACGACTGAGGGAGGATCGCTCCGACTTGAGATAAAATGGCCTCAGGCAGAGATGAAAAATAACAAAGGGTTTCCTATGCCTGCAGGAAAGGGAACATCCACACAAGACGTGCAAAGTCAAGAAGCAAGTAAACAGCAATGACACCCTGCACATAATTACACGTTTGTTGATATCGAGACAAACAGGAAATGAAAAACAGAGCGCTCACAACACAGCCAGGAAACACAGAAAGAGGAAAGCCCTATAATCAAATTAGAAGCCCCCCCCCCCCCCTCCCCTCTACTTCTTTCTGTTTCGGGGGGAGGTAAACCTTTCAATTAGCTCAGGCTGTGCATATCGCACGACAAAAGACCTGTCACAGGCCGTTACCGTTAGCTAACCAGGCAGGCGTGTTCCCGTAGTTAACGTTGAAGAATTAGCTTCCGGCATTCAAACTAGTCAGCCACTGGAAGGGTGGAGCTGTCTGTGTGTGAGTCTGTGAGTGTGTGTGTGTGTGTGTGTGTGTGTGTGTGTGTGTGTGCGGTAGAGCAGGCATCGCACAATAGAGTCGAGGGTTATTTGTCTAGGTCCCCTGGGCGAATCTAATAAAGTTGTTTACAAGCAGATGCTGAATAAAGACACACAATATGCTCCTCTTTGCCCTCCCCGCCCCTCGGGCCGACCCATTCACTTCCTCTCGTCAATGAGAAAAGGCAACACTGCCCTATAGAGTTTACCATCTAGGGTGGATAATTGATTTATTTTGCAGGATCGAGGAAGGTATACTCGCTTGAGATTAACACGGGGCAGGGAGATATCCATTTTTTCTGGCAAACACTGTTTGGAAAAATCTCTGAATGCTGACGTTTGACTTTTAAATTCAAGCAGCAAGTAAACTTCCAGGATCTCACTTTTATCTTCATGTGCAATATAAATTATTTTCCCTTTAAAAAACATAACAATAATTTTATTACAGCTTTCTACACATCATGCCAACGCTAATTGTAATATGAAAATCTGCTTATAATGTAGCTCACTCTATGAAACATTTCTGTAAAAAGTAGTCACAGAAGTGTATATATAAGGAATTAAAACGAAAGCACAGATTTATTTGTAATTCTTACAGTCAAATGCATTTTTACTGTGAAACACTTAACACTAATGTTTCCTGTGGAGCCTATAACCGGTCAAATATAAGTATGAGTCTAATAATGTACCTGCTCATGGCTGCTTCTTCCCGGCCTGAATAAGCACCGATCAAAGCACACATGTTGGCCACAACTGGTTTCTGGAAAACTACACTTTTTCTTTTTATACATAAAAAGGCACAATTATGGCACCTAAATGAAAAGTACATAGCTCTTCTCTCACCAATAGTGCTATTCATCAATATAGATTGAGGTGGTGAGTGTTGGAGATATCCGCTGTAGAGGTGTTTGCCTTCTCTCAAATGTAATGAAAATGTATTTTTATAGACAACATCTCTGGGACTAGTAATCAACATCCTGTTTTTTAGAGGATTTAGAGATTATGTTAACGGGAACATTCTGACAGTATATGCTACATACTGTAGAATAGATGCTGTGGAGACCATTGGAAAACTAGGACCATTTAAACAATCAATTGAATTATAATGATACATTAATTGTGAAAGTAAATAGGGACTGTAAAGAAATATGGTGGATGTCTCCAATTGCATTCCCTTGTTCTCATATGACTCATAGGTTATTGCAGAAATATATTGGGTTGAAATCATGTGTTCCACAGATTTGGTACCAAATATTTTTACAACAACACTCGAAAACTGATAAAAATGGGTTTTAAAATAAGGAAATACTACATTTGGACACCAACACCCTGAGGAACACCACTGAAAGATCTACGTTGTCTGTCACGTTACATGTAAGTTTCGGGTTTTGCTGTTATAGCAGGATAACACAGTTAAGAAGATGGACAGCTCTAAGAACTTCATCTCCTCACACATGACGGAGGTCTCTTCTATGTCTGACTCTGACAATATAGAGACTACCATATTTCGATGTCGAAAAGCAATGTCCTATCCACAAAAAGCCTCACCCTCTTAAATATTGGAGAGGCTTTAGGACCAAGACACTAGAAGAGTGCAAGGCATTTCTTAAGGAGGGTGGCATATGTGTCATGTGTTGTTCTTCTAGCAAACATCTTGCAAAAGACTGTAAGATTTCAGTTCAATGTAAAGAGTGCAACAGCAACAAGCATATAGCAGCTCTTCATCCTGGACCAGCTCCATGGCATAACCAGAACCCTGAGTCAGTCAACGGCGGGGAGGATGACACCGAGTCATCTCCGATAGTGAACTCTAAGTGTACGGAGGTCTGTGGAGAAAACAACGGGCCACGCTCTTGCTCAAAGATCTGTCTCATCACAGTGCATCCTAAGGGACGACCTGACAGGTCAGTGTGACTCTACGCTATCCTTGATGACCAGAGCAATCGATCACTCGCCAGATCCGAGTTCTTTGAACTCTTTGGCGTTGAAGGCAGAGATACTCTCTACACACTACAGACATGCGCTGGTCTCACTGAGATTTCTGGAAGGAGAGCCACAAGCTTCATTGCGCAATGATATGCATATACATTTGACAGTTGTTTTTCCTAGTCATGTGACTTGGTTTATCTTATCTAACCTATTTCAGACCAGTTAAGACTGATGAAATTAATGTTTTGGGACCATTTATCGGTTGGGTTCATTTTTAGGGTATTTGGTAAGTGTTGTGTTTTTTAAGCTTATACATTTTTCTGTATAATATATTAATTCTGTTTGCTAAATTATTATTTGAACTATAGATATGTTAGAAATGTAAATTGTAAATACTTGCTGTTTATTGTCCGGGCCCCTGTTCTAAAGCTTTGGATAGCTTGTCAGGGTGACCAATTTCCCATGTCTCCATTACGAATTATGATTGTACTTGCTTTTTTATGTGTTTGTCATATCCGGTATCATTTTAAAGCTTGTCATGTGAATACAGCTTTAGTGTGTGTGTGTGTGTGTGTGTGTGTGTGTGTGTGTGTGTGTGTGTG